>VMDO01028287.1:0-24132 GCA_007922755.1 Pedetes capensis
TGATATATACCTCTACTCCTGGAATAAAATCCCTTTAGCTGTGGAAGAACTATAGTTTTTTAAGCCAGTCATTGTTGGTTTCTTTGATATCAAATGTACATGTACTTCATTAAAATAAAAGTAGGTCATTTCCTCCTTATGTAATTTGAAACTCTTTAAATATCATCGGGATAATTTTTTAAAGTAGAAAGTTTTGTTTAATATCGGCATCCTTTCTGAATGGTCAGGTCTTTTATGACTAATTTATGCCCTATTTGGTTAGATATTTTTATTATTCCTCCATCCACTATCACAACAAAATTATACTGAGAGAGGAACTTTGGGACAAATCAATCACTGAAGTCAGAGCCTGGTATTCTCAGTGGAACGTTTTACAGGGCAACCCCTCCTTTCCTCAAGGTGACCCTCATCAAAAAGAAGTTTGAAAGTGATCTCTTAAAGGTCCTTCTCCCTGCTAGAATGATTCCAATAGAAGAGTCAGTATAACTCCCTCTAGTGACTGGGATGAATACCTATAGGTGTTATTAAAGTTCCTTGTGCAAAAATAGGCCTAAATGGATTTTCTAAGGTATCCATTCTCATTTGAAGAACTACGTGTATATTTGGTTACAGTTTTTGTTACAACAAGAATTCTCTCCTGTATTTTCTGAATTAATCTTTAAAGCAGTTAACACAATGCCTCGTACAAAGTATGTGCTCAATAAATACTCTAATTGGTGTTATTATCATTCAATTTTCCAAAACTCCATGTGAAATAAAATTGAGGAAATTGTGACTCATAGTTATTAAAATGACTTTCGTGGCTTACACATTTAGAATGCCTCAGTTTTATATTGCTAATCCAAAGCTCTTCATTCTGAGACCAGTTCTTTTCCTACTAGATACTCATAAATTGGGGGACATATACATGAATGGAAAAATAATATCTTTATTACTAATCTCTAATTGAAATTTAAGTATTTCTTTGACTTATGAATGTGAACTAAAAACTCAATAGTGCTACCAGTCCTCCTGTTTTATCACCAGTAGAAATAAAATAATGTTATATAAAAATTTTGCATATATCTTTTGTGTGTGTGTGTGTGTGTGTGGTACTGTGGGTTGAACCCAAGGCCTCGTGTTTGCATGCTCTGCAAGTGCTGGACCACTGAGCTGCACCCTCAGCCCATTGTTTTACTTTTTGAGATAGGGTCGCGCTAAATTACGCAGACTGGCTCTGGTCTCAAACTTGCAATCCTCCTGCCTCTGCCTCCCAAGCCTCTGGAATTACAGGCGTGCACCACCGTGCCCAGCTAAAAATATGCATATATCTTGATGTGGCATTTATGCTTACCATTTTGAATTTGTATAAGCTATCAGACCCACTACTTTGGCTTATTATTGGACACTAACAAATACTTATAATTTTATTTCAATAAAAGTTCTTTTCAACCCTGTGCTTTTATCTCATTCATCTACAGTATTTTAAGAAAGCTGTCTATGGATTTCATCAGATCGTCAAAGATGGTAAGAGTACTAAACTGGTGAAGAACTCCTAACCAATTCTGTGATCATATGACCATCTTTGCCTAGTCTGTATTTTTAACTATATTTCACAAGGGACGTATCATTGTGGAATGAATGTTTCCAACATCTTATTCAAAGGCAATTTAAGACATCCACACCTGATAGTGGCTGTCACTGAACTCACTGAATTCTTCAGCTGGCAAAATTACCAGATGGATTTTAATTGCCCAGCAAAGGGATAATTTTCTCCAAGAAATCCCACGCATGCCAGTGCAGCCCTGAGAGCTAGTCACAAGGCAGCCTCTTTGTGCCAACCTTTTCAGCCTGTCTACAGACACAGTACTTTTCAAAGAGATCCTGTGACAGCATCAAGCAGAATTTAGTAAATGCCTTTGCTCAGTTAGGGTAGAAGTGAAATAAATAGCCAGTGCTCTAGGGAGAAGCTGCAGACAACGCGCTCTCAGCAGCCCTGCTTGCTTATCAGAGCACACACAGCCCTTCTGCAGAATGAATTGTGCTAAATCGAATCTGACACCTCCCCTTGGGGAGTTCGGCAAGAATGTGGAGGTGATCAGAGGGTTGATGGATTGGAATATAGTGCATCTTCTGTTAGAACACCAACATTTCCATTCAATATAGTCCAGGTATGCTTTTTCTTCCCTGAATTCCGAGTGATATTTGAAGTCCTGATAGTGAAAATCGTGCTTTGCAGATTCTTTAAACTTTAGGGTACGTGAAGACAAGAATATTGATACATAGAAAATGTTTATAAAATAAACTCACATCATTATCAAACAGGGAGGAACCAGAAGCAGCCTTCTCTACCATTGAACATTTGATTGAATTGATTAGGAACAAGGATTTATTTTTCTACATGAACAGAATGAGTACTCTTTAGGCTCTGCTTAAGCATTTTTTAATATTTACAAAGGTGTTTATAACCCATATTTGATTTCTGTGACCACCCATTATCTCCATTTTGCATCTGATGAAAAAAATCTCAGAGATATTAAATATTCACCAAGGTAATACACCTGCTAAGAAATAGGATAATACCTTCAACTTGGTTTCTCTCCTTCTCAGCTCACATCCTTCCCAGCAGATATTTTTATAGATTAAACATGCACTAGGTTTTCAGAAACGGAAAACAAAATATTTTTGATGAAATCTTAGAATGTTTTCAAACCAGATCTAAAAAGATGAGGCAGAGTTGCCACAATAGAAGTAAAGAAAATAGGTTTTATAAAAAGAGCACCATACTCATACAAGCATTTTTCAGCAATAATACAAAACAAAGTTCTAATTTTAACCTTAAAGCAAGTACTCCAGTTTGCCTATAAGTTTCTGTTCAGACCTCAATCAAAGTAAATTGGTTTTTCCACAGAGCAATTTGGAGAAATATCAAGCCCATTGGGAGCAAGTGAAAAACAGATGTGTAATAATATGCATTTTTCATGTGTCCCCAAGGGTTGTGACATTTCCAATTTAGTGACACTCCAGGGTAAGAAAATGTATCTCAAAGCATAAAACCAAAGCTCTCAGTCCCACAGTTTGGTTGCTTGAATGAGCTTGTTTAGGTAGGTAGAGAACCTCACCGAATATCTTGTTTAGGAATTTGCAAAGCTTGGACCTTTTTATACAATTGATCATTTACGACAGCCAGATATTCCACTGCTTGAGAAACAGCTGGCTTTTAAAACTTCTGCAACATTAACTCACTTACTTACCCATACCTACTCATATAAATAATGTTATGCTGTCAGAGAGTTTGGCGTAACAAATCCTATTTCAGCTTTTACTCAAATATAGGTATTAATAAAATGGTGCTTAGATACCCAAATCATCATTCCCACATGCCTGGTATAAATTTATTTAGTTACTCATTAAATAGAAAATTACTTAATGAACCCTGGTTCTATGACCTATGAATACCTGGACATTTTGAAAGGCATAGTAGAGTTTTTGTAAAGCTGATAATACAAATAATACACATTTCAGTTTTGTTTCCTGTGTTTTTTTCTGTGGTTTTCTTTCTCTGTATTAAAAACCACAGATATCCTTAGTTCATGTACATGTGTTGGGATCCCTTGTCATTTGGGAGTCTACCTGCAGTTTAGATATTTGCTAAGCCCTGTGGATTCAGCTGTAAGAAATGAAAAGCAAGATGTTTTAAACAAATATATATATATATATATATATCTTTATATAGATAGATAGATATATATATATTGATATATTGATGATATTGATATATATAGATATAGATATAGATATAGATATAGATATAGATATATCTTTTCACTACTTAGACCGATGACAATGGAAGTAATAATTTCACTCCATCTGGGTGTGTGAGCCTACCTGGGGGGAAAAGAAGCATCCCATGTCTCCTACACATTGAAATAGCTCTAACATTTGCTTCTTAGCTGTCATACTGAGCTGTCTGAAAGATATCAATTGCTCCCCAACAGAGTTGAAAGAATTAGAGATTTTGTGATTTCTTAAATCACAAAAAAACCTAAATATCCATAATTTAATAATTTCTGCTTATCATTTGTCTGTGCCAGTTAATATGAAAGGTTGGTACTTAAACTTTCAAAACAATATTATTGAAGAAGTATGAATTTTATTTCCATTATATGAATGAAGTGAATTAATTCATGTGGTTTGTTAAAAAACATATTTAGCTACAATATTTCATGGCCCTTACACTAATATTAAGAGACTCTATTTTGAGAAACGTCTCCCAAATTTAGAAAATATTCCATGTTGGATTTTCTCCCCTTACCCTTGAAGATTCCCAAGAGCAGACACAGGTTGTCATAAGCCCTGTGCTCTAGCTCTGAGCAGAGTTGTGCCCTGGCCTCTCAGCTCTAACCACTTCTAAGTATTGGCCTCACTTACAGGAGGGGCATTCTTAACCCCTCAAGTCCCAACTTCTAAGTCTGGCTAGTGTTCTTTGTCTTTTCCAAGGAATGGCTTGAAGTCCAAACATTAAGAAGAACTTTAAAAGTCTCCTTTGACTTTTGTCCAGAACAGGGGTCAAGTACATGATTTCCATAAAGGGCCAGATAGTGAGTCTTTTAGAATTTGCCAGGGACCCCCTTCATTTTCATTGTTTTTATAACTCTTAAATATATATAGAAATATATTTTTAGATCATGGGTCATACAAAAGTGGGTGACAATCTGAAATTTTCCTCTAGAACAGAGGTCTCCAAACCCCAGGACACAGAGCAGTAACAGGGAAAGTGTCGGGCGAAAGGGTGAAGTTTCATGTATATTTACACAATGAATAAATGTGTTATCTTTGAATCACCCCCAAACCACCTGTCACCATCCATGGAAAAATTATTCAGCAAAATCAACTCCTGGTACCAAAATGGTTGAGGACTGCTGGTCTAGAACGTAACTATTCTTAAATGCATTTAAACATATGTATTTAAGAATTTTGGCCGGGCGCGGTGGCACATGCCTATAATCCCAGTGGCTCGGGAGGCAGAGGCGGGAGGATCGCAAGTTCGAGACGAGAGGCAGTCTGCGTAATTTAGCGAGACCCTAGGCTGAGGTTCAGCTCAGTGGTCCAGCACTTGCAGACCATGCAGGCGCGAGGCTCTGGGTTCAACCCCCAGTACCGCAAAAAAAAAAAAAAAAAAGAAAAGAAAAGAAAAAAGAAAAAAAGAAAAAAGAAAAAAGAATTTTAATTTGTTTTCCTACTTTAGCCCAAATAAACTCAAAGATTTTACACCGAAACACATTTATTTAAATAGTGTATGCAGGCTAAAAGTAACAACAATAACAATTCCATTCTTCATTTCATCATAAGAGCAATTTGACTCATCATCATTCTAGGTGTTTCCTTGTGCTTAATCCCCTACAGTTGGTACCCTCAGAGCCTCCCTGGATCACTTGACGACCCTCCAGCCTCACCCCCAACACCAAAAATCTCTCTTCTCCCAGCCCAAAGCTACCTCCTAGCCTGGGTCACACTGTCTGGATTCTTACAGACTCCCGTGATTTTCTTATGTTCCCCAAATCTGGCTCCTCTCGTCTGCTTTTTATAGACTGTTTGTCCAAACTCAATATGTGCATCCGTCACATGCTGTACACCTGTCAGGATCCTGCCAGGAAAAAGAGAGTTGTTCTTAGAAATGAAAAGGATGAAGGAAACGACTATGTGCCTGCTGGTCAGGCTGGGGGGTTGGGATAGACTCAGGAGACACATCGTGAATAATTTTACTGAATTGTATTCTATCACAAAACAAATAAAAATAACATATATATATGTTATATATGTTATATATATATATATGTTATATATATATAACATATATATATATACAACATATATATATATATATATATATATATATATATATATATATATGTATATAATGGACATGGGGTTTAACTCAGTTGTTAGAATGCTACTCTGCAATTTCTGAGGTCCTGGGTTCAATCGCTATCACCACAGAAATGGGAGGAGGTGGCAATCCACAACCAAAGCAATCGCAACAGCCATTGAAAACAATATGAATATCAGAGAAATACTGACATAGCGCTGGGCATGACACAGTGTTGGGGAGTGTTTTGTTCTGTTGTAATATAGGATTTGTATAAGTCGAATGTGACTTGATGGCACCTAACAACAACACATATATATATGTTTAATATGAATACTATAGAAAGTACGAGAGATTAAAAATTAAAAAACCTTGATGAAGTCTTGCCAAGAAAAAGGAAATGTGACCATGGAGAGGGGATGTCAGGGGCCAAGGACGTAACTGTGCTAGTTCTGGCTTGTCCATTAAACACCCAACTCATCTGGATAGGTTGTTTCCTAGCCTGGACTTCAGTCCCCATGATGTGGCTACAAGACATCTAAGTCCTCCACAGTCATCTTGTTGCAACAGAAATAGAAGAAATATCTTTCTTCTTCACCATTTAATATATTAGAAATCTGCTTGTTTCTTTTTCAAAGATCAATAAAAATGAAAGAGCAAGTTGTTGAAAGTCTATATATCCATGAAATTTTTCATTCCTCAGTTGCAAAAAAAAATTACAATTGTTAATGGAACAACTTGTGGTGAAAGGTGAGAGATTTGCTATTATCTTTGGAGCTATTCAAGGCAAGTCTGGACATGGCTATAATATAGCCTGTAGAATTATGAGAATGCTCTTCTAGAGAATTCCATGTAGGATGGATAAGATATCCTGAGATGTGTCTGCCTGCCTGCCTTTCATATGAAGAGCACATTACAGTTTTTCAGATGGGTGAGTCTTTCTCCTCTAATAGTTTGGCTAAAAACAGATTGAAATATTTTCAGGCTTTGGACCATATCCATTTACTTGTAAGATGGCCTACCCATTTGTTTATTTTAAAAAGTATATTTTTGTGCCTTGTATGCCTCATAGTAACAAAAATGACTGAACAATAGCCTCTACATGTTAAGAAGGGCAGAAATTATGTCCAGTTGTACTATCTTCCCATTATGATTCCTGGCATATATCAATATTCATAAAATTATTTTGATTTTTGGTACCTTGATAGTACATAGTACTAAATAGTACATTAGTACATCAATAGTACATCAATAAATAGTACATTAATACTTATTAATAATCCTAATAGCACCAGTAACTAAGAAATATAATCAAAATGAAAATTACATTTATGATGTTGATGGTTCAGAGAAAGAGAGGAATAATTAGATCTTGAAAAAGTACGTTAATGAAAACCTCAAATGTGTAGTAATGATCAGAGCAGGACTTTCATGATTAATAAGCAGAGGAGACTGTTCTACACACCTGCAAGATCCCTGCGGACAGTAAACAGGTCACCTGATGGGATGTGGCAGGGAAGGAATGGAAGAGTGGACCAGGGGTAGGGCAAGTGCTGAAGACATATGTCAATACAAGGCCTTTGTTGTTCATGTTGTTAGCTGCCATGGAGTTGAATCCAACTCATAGCAACCCTATGTACAATAGAACAAAGTACCCCCTAACTCTATGCCAGGCACATGATTGTTTTTTATATTTAAGTTCATTGTTGCAGCCACTGTGTTAATTCATCTAATTAAGGGTCTTCCTTTTTTGTTGTTGTTGACCCACCAATCTCCCAAACATGATGTCCTTCTCCAGGGATTTTGGCCCCTCCTGACAACATGTCCAAAATACCTATAAAGTAGTCTAGTTATCCTTGAGAGCTGGGATTTAGCTCAGTGGGTAGAGCGCTGCGCTGCAGTCTCTGAGGCCCCGAGTTCAATTCCCAGCACCGCAAAAATGGGAGAAGGGCCTGGAAATCCACTCCCAAGGCAATCCTGAAGCACTCAGCCATTGAAAACCCTGTGAGGGTCGCTATGAGTCGAATACCGACTCGACGGCACCTAACAACAACAACAACAAGTTATCCTTGCTTCCAAGGAGCATTCTAGTTGGACTTATTCTAGCATGGTTTTGTTGGTTCTTTTGGCAGTCCATGTTATATTCAATATTCATCTCCAGCACCATAATTCAAAGACATCAATTCTTCTCATGTCTTCCTTGTTTCCCATCCAGCTTTTACAACCATATCATGCGACTGAAAACACCATGGCATGATTCAAGCACACCTTCACCTTCACTGTGACATCTTTACTTTTCAACACTGTTTTTTTCATCTTTTTTATAAAAGTTGCTGGGATCCAGAATAATAAGGCTCTTACTATTTCTGTTATGCAACTATTACATCACTTTTGGTTATACTTTCATTAATTTACATATTTCACAGAACATTTCAGTTAACATATAGTAAAAAATCATATGCATTTATGGGTTATATTTCCTTTTCCACATGTATTTATATTGTTGTATCATCAATTTTGAGATTGTCCTCTCCTTCTTTATCCCTCCACATCATATCCCCTGTTTTTGCCCCCATTCTCAACACGTTAAAGAGTCTTTTGCAACAGCTTTTCCCAAAGCAATATGTCTTTTGATCTCTTGACTTCTGCTTCCATGGGTGTTGATTGTAGAACCAAGGAAAGCAACATCTTGGACAACTTCAACCTTTTCTCTGTTTATCATGAAGCTGCCTACTGACCCAGTTGTAAAGAATTTTGTTTTCTTAAGGTTGAAGTGCAATCCATACTGAAGGCTTTGATCTTCATCAGTAAATGTTTCAAATCTTCTTCACTTACAGCAAGAAAAGTTGTGTCATCTGCATAATGCAGGTTGTTAATGAGTCTTCCTCCAATCCTGATGCTACCATCTTCATAAAGTACAGCTTCTCAGATTATTTGCTCAGCATAGAGATTGAGAGGTATAGTGAAGGGATGCAGCCCTGATACACACCCTTCCTGACTTTAAACCAGGGAGCATTTCCTTGTTCTGTTGGAAGGACTACCTCCTGGTCCATGTACAGATTCCTCATGAGTACAATTAAGTGCTCTGGTATTCCCATTCTTTGTAATGTTATCCATAATTTGTTGTGATACATAGAGTCAAATGCCTTTATATAAGCATTAAAACGGCTGTACTTCAGGGGCTTGCATGATGCTTACATGTTACAAGGTCTTAGGCAAGCTAAAGGAGGTGTGGGGAATGAATCTGGGTAATTTTTCTTCTCTCCTTTGTGTTCAATGTCTGGGAGTCTACACAGTAAACTGACAAATACAAAACAGATTAACAGGAGGGAGAAGTTGGTTTAGATGCATAAGAAAATAACCATAGATGTACCTGACTTCTTGTTGTTAGGTGCCGTTGAGTCAGTGTTTCACACATAGTGACCTTATGTACAACAGATGAAACACTATTGTCAGTGCTTCTCTGCTATCCACAGGGTTTTTAATGGCTGATTGTTTTTTGGGAGTGGGTTGCCGGGTCTGTCTCTCAAACCTACAGTGCCTGGCATTCCCAAGTGGTCTCCCGTGCAAGTATTAACCAGGTCCTACCCTACTTAGCTATTGAGATCTGATGGGATTGGATGCCACAGGGCTACAGCTGCAGGCATACCTGACTGTTAAATCGTTAACAGTTATAGGCTTAAATCTCTAACTTAATAAGAGAGGGGAGAAAAACTTCTGTGGGAAAAACCCACAGGGACAAAAAGGCGTTTTAGGGAAGCAAATGAGAGCTAAGATATGTGATAATGTTTCTATACCCAGGTGCCAGTGATCTTCCTCAGTACCAAATAACCCGCCCCTAGGAATCAATGATACCTTTCCTCGGGTCAGTTTCCTTCTACTAGCCAACCTATCCAAGGGGTGGGGAATCTCATTCAGTGCCCAGAAGTCCCTGCTTGTGGTAGGATAAAGGAAGCTCTGAGCATGTTCTTTGCGCATTTGTTGAATCTCAGATACCTTTGGCTTAAAATGATCTTTATGCTGACTCTGGGGCTCTGAGGGAGTCCCTACAGAGGGTAAAGGATATGATCAAATTCTACTAACAATATCCCACTGCCTATAGATTGAGAGACGGCCTGCAGCTGGAGCAATAAGATTCAGATAAATGGATTAGGAGGACCCTGAAATAACCCAAATGAGATACAAGGAGGCTCTAAATGTGAACAAAGGAAGTGGGGATAAAAACAAAAAAGATATTTGGAGTCAACAAAATTTCTATTTCTAGAATCATTTTATAGCTTATGTATAGATGTGAAAAGACAAAAGAGAGTCAAAAGTACATGGACTCCTTCTTGACTTTTCAAAAAGTTTTCATACGCTCTGTTTTCCTTTAAGGAAATGAGGGACCTCCATCTACTGGGGAGAGTTGGGAAAAGTAGAATGTGCTTTAAGCATTGATTCAGTAACAGGGACCAATGGGAGGTTTGGAATCAGATAGGTACTGGCACCTAACCATATCTTTTTATTTTTATTTTTATTATTTTATTTATTTATTTATTTATTATTATTATTTTGTGTGTGTTTGTGGTACTGGGGGTTGAACCCAGGGCCTCGCCCCTGCATGCTCTGCAAGTGCTAGACCACTGAGCTGCACCCTTAGCCCCCCTTTTTTTTTTATGAGACAGGGTCTCACTAAGTTACACAGACTGCCTCTGATCTTGAACTTGCAATCCTCCAGTCTCCACCTCCCGAGACGCTGGGATTACAGCATGCGCCACCGCGCCCAGCCCGAACCTTATCTTCAAAACAGAAAACAATAATAGCATTAAAATCGTTTTGAGGGTGGAGTGTTGGAGATAGCTTCATCAAGTTTCCAGCTAGGTAAATAAGATTAAAGTAAATCCATGAATATTTAGTGTGGAGTAAAATTCAAGTTTGTGCTATGTAACTAATTACTTATTCATCCTGGACACATGTAAATAATCACAGGCCTAAAAACAGGAAGTCCAAGGAGGTGCTGACCCTTCAGGGAAATTTCTTTCCACTCAGCAGATAATCTAGTGACTCTCCATTAAAATGCAAGAATGTTTGTTTGTGTGACAAGGACTGTCTTCTGGCAAAAACCACAGGAGCACTGGAAGAAAGAAAAAAGAATAGGATATATTTAAACTCAGGGTAATGGATCTGCTAGATTGGAAACAGGGGCTGGGATTTAGCTCAGTTGGCAGAGCACTGCGCTGCAGTCTCTGAGGTCCCTAGTTCGATTCCCAGCACCGCAAAAATGGGAGAAGGACCTGGCAATCCACCCCCAAGGCAATCCTGAAACAGTCAGCCATTGAAAACCCCATGAGGGTCGCTAGGAGTCGGATACCGACTGGATGGCGCCTAACAACATTAAGATTGGAAATAAGGGAAGTACATCAAGAATGGGAGACTGAAATGGAGATTTCAACCTGTCTGCTAAATATAGAATGAGTTAATGACATTTCCTTTTTTGAGTGATAAATAAGAAAAAGCAAATGAGGAAAATCTATTATGCCAATTATGACTACATTCACCAGGCTCATTGATATGTATTTAAACATGGTGTAGTTAAAAGATAATCATCAAACTTATGAAAAATATCACACCAAGAAAGTAGTAGCATTTAAATCTTTCAGGAAAGATAAATACTTTATGGCTATATTCACACTTTCTGTAAAACATTAACATCTAACTGGAGATATAGTGGGTGGTAGAGTACTTGCCTAGCATATGCAAGACCCTGTGTTCAGCCACAACAAGACTAACAAATAAAATTGAAAAAGAATTCAACCTTTATTCTAGGACGTTGTACTTCTTGTCACATGTATGCAGTTGTACCATACATTTGATGGAAATGTATTTACAATGGAAATATACTGAATCAATTTTAATACCAATTCTTTAGAGTCAGGACTAATTGTTCTCTGTGAGTCTGAGAGACTTTTCACTTGATGAGTCTGATTTCAGCAGAAGTAGAAAGATTTTGAAATAAAATGTATATATGGTTCAAATGATGGATTAGGATTTGTGAGTCTTTGGGCTATTTAACCTGTGTCCTTTGGATTCAGAAGTCTTTACTAAAAAAGTAGAAAATTAAGTGGCATAAAAACTGACAAAAAGATGAAAGAAACAGAATAGAGAATCCAAAAATAACCATGGATCTAAAGGCAACTGATTTTCAACAAAGACATCACAAATATATTGGAGAAAAGACAGCCTCTTTAATAAATGGTGCTGGGAAAATTGTCTATGTATATGCAGAAAAAGGAAGACAGACCCCTATCGATTATCATATTCAGAAATTAAATAAGGAAATGGATCAAAGACTGAAATAAAAGATGTGAAACTATGAAACTTACTAGAAGAAAACATGGGGAGTGGACACTTAAAAACAATGATATAGGCAATGATTTTTTGATAAGCCCCTAAAAGCACATACAACAGAAGCAAAAATATATAACTAGAATTATACCAAACTAAGAAATATCTGTACAGTAAAGAAAGCAATAATAACAGAGTGAAGAGAGAACATAGGGAATGGGAGAAAATATTTGGTAACTATTTACCTTGCAAGGGATCATATCCAGAATATATAACTTAGATTCTAAGGTGATGGCATGCACCTATAGTTCTAGCTACTCAGGAAGGTAAAGTGAGAGTATTGCTTGAACCCACCCAGCAGGTTGGGGATATCATGCACAACATAGTGAGGCCTTGTCTCTTAAAGGGGGGAAGAAGAATACATAAGAACTGAAAAAATTCTCAACAGAAAAAAAGGAAACCAAATCCATATAATTTAAAAACATAGGTCAATAATCTGAATAGCCATTTATTAAAAGAAGAAATACAAATAGAGAGCAAGTACATGAAAACTGCTCAACATCACTACTCACCAAGGAAATGTAAATCAAAACCACAAAGAGATATCATCTCACCACAGTCACATGTCAATAACCATGTCAAAATGGTTATTACGAAAAAAGCACAAAATGACAAGCACTGGCAAGGTTGCAGAGGAAGGAGCACTCTTATACACTATTAGTGGGAATGTAAATTAATAAAGCCATTATGGCAAACAATTTGAATCTTTCTTCAAATACTAAAAGTAGGACTACAATATAATCTAGCTTTCCCATATCTATCTGGGTGTATATCCAAAGAAAAGAAATGAACAAATCAAAGGTCTATCTGTACTTCCATGTTTATTGCAGGACTTATTCACAATAGCTAAGACATAGGATTAACCTAGTTGTCCATCATTAGGTGAATGGATAAAGAAAATAGAGCATCTATACACAATAGAATATTATTCAGTCATAAGAAAAGAATGGATTCCTGTCACTTGCAGCAAAATGAATGGAATTGAAAGACATTATATTAAGTGAAATAAGCCAATCACTAAAAGACAGTTTCAGCCATATGTGAAATCTAAGATTACTACATGCTAGGAAGGGAGATGGCTCTATGATCAATACCCATGGAAACAGCATGCAATAAATCAAAAGATGCATAGCTTTGGAGAAAGCTGTCACAAAAGATTTCTTTAAATATTGAAAAGTAAAGAGGTACACTGAAGACAAAGGTGCAACTGAATCATGCCATATTTTCAGTCACATCATATAGTTGTGAAAGCTGGACATTGAACAAGGGAGACAGGAGAAGAATTGATGCTTTTGAATGATGGTACTGTAGGTGATTATTGAATATTCCATGGACTGCCAAAAGAAACAATAGATCTGTTCTAGAAGAAGTGCAACCAGAGTGCTCCTTGGAAGCAAGCATGGCTAGACTGCATCTTACATATTTTGGACATGTAGTCAGGAGAGATCAATCCCTGGAGAAAGACATCATGTTTGGGAGAGTGGCAGTTAAACAATAAAAAAGGAACACCCTCCAGCAGATGGATTGACATAGTGTCTGCAACAATGCGTTTAAACATAAATAAGATTATGTGCCTGGCATAGAATCAGGGAGTGTTTCAATTTGCTGTAAGTAGGGTCGTTATATGTTGGATTCAACACAATGGCACCTAACAACAAGAAAGAAGGGAGAAATATGGACAATGTGTGTCAAAATGGATTTGGATAGGAGAAATAAATTCTAGGGTTTGACAGCACAACAGAGTGACTATAATTTACAACTTACTGTATATTAAATGAAGAACAGAAGAGAGGGATCCACAGGCTCTAAACCCAGATAAATGATAAATGTTTGAGGAAGTGGAAATGCTAATTACCCTGACTTAGTCACTATAAATTATGTACAAATAATAAATCATCACACTATATACCATGCATGTATATAATCATTACATACTAATTAAAGATAAACTTAAAAATTAGTAAAAATGTGTGTTTTGGAGTTTTGTGGGGACAAAACTAGACAACACCTAAAAAAGGTTGCCTAGTAGGCATTGGATATAGTTGTATGGATGGTAGTCATGAAGCTATTAGTGGCAAATTACCTAAATGAAGTGAATAAAATAAATCCAGTTATAAAAATGTAGTTACACCACAAAGACAAATATAACACTGAAAACATGAAAATATAGTTGAAAAAGTATGAATGATTTCAAAATAAATATGTAGAGATATGACCCCAAATTTGCATCAGAATCATGCTAGTCTATCTTTTCTACAGGCAAGTTGAAAAATGATGGAAAAAGTTACAGAAAATATTTAAGACAACTAGAACCACATGTATCTTTTCAAAAGTCTTCTTTGAATAAGGTAAAAAGAAGATATGATTCATGTATATCTGTTTTAATTAAAATGGAAATGTTAGACACCTCAACCTTGCCTTTACAGTTGGTGTAAAATTCAGTCCCTTCTGTCCAAGGACCTTGCTTTCTCAGATATAAATGCCTCATTCATGTCTCCTGGTGAATAATAAAATACAATGTAAAGTGGGAAACACTAATGCAGTGGCTTGCTCTAGGAAGAAAAAAATAGTTTTATACCTGGAGTGTGGAGAGCATGGGATTATCAACTGAGCACCTTAGGAAAAAACAAATAAACAAAAACAAAGACACTTCTGCAGCTAGAAATATTGTTTTAGCAAAAATGTTCTCCATACATAATATGTGCCATATGTAGTACTTAAAGAGACAAAAAGTAAAAATTATCAACACTTTTGTGTTTGACTTCTTATTAACAACAATGAACAAGAAAGTAAGGCCTTCAAAATGCTCCAAGAAAAAATGATTTCTAGATCAACATTTATTCAAGAAAAAGTAAAAAGTAAAACTAAACCAAAACAACATTTACCACCTATAACACTTCAATAAAAGCATTACTAGAGAATGTGTTTTTGGATAAAGTTTAATGAATGTACTCTGGATGAATATTCCCTGAAAAAGATATGAGAAACAATTAGGAGTGGTGAGGGAAAGATGTGGATAACAAATGAGCTTAGTGAAATGACTGTATAAAATACTAATATCTCACTGGATGTTTAGGAGAAAAGTTAGAACTAGAATTCACTCAATAAAAAATGGGGAAAGTAGTATTGTTGTTCTTGTTAGGTGCCCTGGCGTTGTGTCAGACTCATAGCAACCCTATGTACAATAGATGAAACACTCCAAACACTATGCCATGCCCACACTATTGTCAGTGCTTCTCTGCTATTCATGAGGTTTCAATGGTTGATTTTGTAAATGGGTGGCCAAGTCCTTCTTTCAAACCTATAGCACACAGTATTTCCAGGCAGTCTCCATCGAAGAACTAACCAGGCTGACCCTGCTTAGCTTCTGAGATCAAGAGGGATCAGATGCCAGGGTGCTATGGCTGCAGATGGGGGAAAACAGTACATAGTAAAATTATACTGAAGTATCTCAACATCCTTCAGGTTTTCCAGGGATATATCACAGCTACCCATTTTCAACTATACAGGTACATATTAAAAATATAACAGTTAATCTCAAAAAGAATGAAATTCATAGATTTCCATCCAGAGAATAAAGAAACCCAAGGATTTAAGAAAAGAATCAATCCAAAACTAAGCCCCATGGCACATGCTATAATCCCCACTCACTGAGAGACTGAGGCAGAATGATCATAGTTTTAAGGCCAGCAGCAGCCTGTACAACTTAGCAAGACTCTGTCTGAAAACAAAAAATATAAAAGGGACTTGGGGTGCAGTGTAATGGTGGAGGGCATGACTAGCATGTGCAAGACCCTGGCTAAAATCCTGGTAATTGGAGGGGAGTAAAAAGAACCCATCTAAAGAAGTAGCAAAGGAGGAAAAAAAAAACAAGGAAAAATATGGGCTGAAGATGCAGCTCAGTAGTGGGGTGCTCGTCTAGCATGACCAAAGCCCTAAGTTTGATCACTAGCACCACAAAAAGTGTGTGTATGTATGTATGTGTGTGTGTATATACATATATATGTTATTGTTGTTAGGGGATATCCAGTAGATATCCAACTCATAGTGACCCTATGTACAAGAAGAGAAACAGTATTGCTGTTTTTCTGCTACTCATAGGGTTTGCAATGGCAAATTGCTTTTTGGGGGGGAGTGGATTGCCAAGTTCTTCTCCCAAACCTACAGCACCTGTTGTTCCCAGGTGGTCTCCCATCCAAGTACTAACCAGACCTGACCTTGTTTAGCTTCCTAGATGTGATGAGATTGCAAACCACAGTGGTACAGCCACAAATATGTATATATATATATATATATATATATATATATATATATATATATGAGAGTATATAAGGTGCTGGGATTTAGCTCAGTTGGTAGAGCACAGTTCTGCAGTCTCTGAGGTCCTGAGTTTGATTCCCAGCACCACAAAAATGGGAAAAAGACGTGGCAACCCACTCTCGAGGCAATCCCGAAATAATCAGCCATTGAAAACCCTATAAGGGTCGCTATGATTCAGACACGACTCAACAGCACCTAACAACAACAACAATATATATGTGTGTGTATATATATGTGTATGTGTGCATACATATATATATATACATATATATATATATATATATAACATAGGAGGTAAAAATTCATATAGACCAATAAAGAGAAGTGAGAACAAGAAGTGTTATATGTGTTCAGCTAAGGAGATACATTTGTTTCCCAAGGAAAGTGGAGAAGTAGTGAATCTTGCAACCATATCTATGTCTCTGTACAGCCATAAATTGTATGTGGACAGTTCTTTGAGACTTATCTGTGTCTGTATATGGATAACCCCTTGCTATCGTGACATGTCTCACAGCTACTAGAGGCTTAAAATTAAACCAGACTTCGAATGCTTACTACTTCAAGGCAAAGCAATCTTTCTTTTGATCTTTATTTTTCTTACTGCCCATTAATGAATGGTTGATTTCACTTGATAACTAGATCCTTGTTATTTTATTGCTCTGAGTTATTAAAAAATTCAGATACTGTCTGCTATAGTCTGAGTATATTCCCCCAAAATTCATATGTTGGAAACTTGATCCCCTGTGTTTCAGTGTTGGAAGGTGGGCCTAATGGAGGCCTTTGGTTATCAGTACTCTGCTCTTGTGAATGGATTAACACCATTAGGAAAGGGTATTTGGGGAGTGTGTTCCCTTTCTAATTCTGTTCTGCTAAGTGAAGACATGATGTTCAGCTCCTTTTTGCTTTTCTACCTGTCCCTTGGCTGGGATTTAGCTCAGTTGGTAGACCATGGCTTTGCATGCTCTGGTGACCTGGGTTTGATTCTCAGCATTGCAAAAATAGGAGAAGCAATCCCTAAACAATCAGCCATTGAAAACATTATGAAGGTCACTATGAGTCAAACACGACTCGACTGCACTTAACAACAACATGTTACTATGTTGAGATGCAGCAACAAGGCCCTCACTTGGTGCTGGAAATATAATATTGAACTTCCCAGCCTCCACAACTGTGAAAAATAAATTTTGCTCTTTAGAAATTTCACAGTGTCATCTATTCTGTTATAACAGCACAAACAAGACAGTCTCATGCCAAGATTTTGTAACCATAATTGTTATAGAAGTGATTGTATTAATGAGAGTAATATAATAGAAATAAATCAAATTAATCTTTGTCAAGTTTTTATATCCAAAGCACTATGTTAAGAACATAATCTCTTTGAATCCTCACATATGCTTCATGTGCAATTTATTCTTATTAATCTCATTTTATAGATGAACAACTGCAGGCCTTGAGAGATTGAATGCTTTCTCAAGGTTATTCTTGAGGATTGGCAAAGCAGAAGTTCAACCTCAAGCAATTTGACTTCATTTTATCCTTTATGCTGTACTGTGTCTCAGGCTTTCCCAAACATATCTCTCAAGTTCACCGAAAGTCCATTTCACTGTTTTTATGTTGATGAAGTTAAAGAACATTAGACAATCAAAGAGAAATGGCATTTTATTTGCATAGTTGATGAGAACAACAAAGAAAAGATCTAAGATCTGTTTGTTTAAAATGCACATATTCTGTTGTTTTCTTTACTTCAGATGGATTTGTGATTGTCATTAAAAGAGTACTCTCTTTTTTCTCAGCTCTCAAAATCTCTTTGACTATAGCTCTTTGCTAGGCATTAGAAGGACCCTTAAAAGAACACACTATGAAAGATCAAGAGTGGTATTTAATCATTTTATCAACCATAATTTATTAACGCTATCTTCTGTGCATATAATTGCGTAGGCTACAGAGAATGTAATGATAGTTCCTCTCCTGAGGGGCTGTCTTGATTGGTAGACGAGGGAGAGGAAAACAAGCAAGAATGCTGCCCTAAATATCATCAGCATTTAAGAAAATTTGTTGAATTCATGAATGAATGAGGAGGAGAGTGTTGGTGGGTATTGTAGTTTCTTGGGATTGCCAGATCAATCTGGGTGGCTTAAAAGAACCAAAATTGTTTTTCACACTTTTGGAAGCTAGAATAGTAGCCAAGGGGTAGGCCAGAGTATGCTGCCTCTGCAGATTGTAGCGGGGAACATATCCCTTCCTGTTCTAGCTTCAGGTGGTTGTCAGCTTGCTGTCTGTTGGCTTGTTTCCAACCTCTGGATCTGTCATCTAGCAGCCTCCCTCTTTGTCTGTGTAAAAAGTTCTCCCCATTATAAGGACACTAACCATTGGATTGGAACCCATTCTAGTCCAGTTTGACTCTATTTTCATATAAGGTCACATTCACAGATATTAGGTGTTGAATATATCTTTTTTGAGGATACGATTTATCTGCAACAAAGGTGTATGACAAAGTTTCTACAGAGCTCAAGAGTCCCTAAAATGTGTGTGTGGTAAGGTGGGTGCATAGGTATATTTGCATGTCTGTCTGGCGTGTTGGGAAGGGCAATGATGACTTTTAGAGAAAGCGAAACTTAGCTGAGATTTTAAAAGTGAATAAAGTATTTATAGGGATTGGTGGGTTTGGGGCCAGCAATGCCAAGAGAGAGAAGAGCCTGGGAAGCTTTTAGTATCTAAAGAAGTCATTGTGGACCCTAAACATCAGCCCAAGAAGTCACCATGGTGTGAAAAGCTGTAAGCCATATTCACTTTTTGTTCTTTATTTTCCAGCAGATCCTATTATGCCTAATTACATATTTAGTTGTTTAACCTATGGTAGCCTGTATAAGAGACTTTTAATGATGCTTTGGCATAAAATTCTACAAACCCCACATCCTAGTGAGAAGTCCTTCATTCTCTGTCTCAAAGTCTGAGACTCAGCGATGGCAATGTTATATTACATTAATAATGAAGAAAATGTCAATGTTAAAGTATCAACATTATTGCAAATTTTGTTACTTACCAATAATGTTGCCAGACTAAAACAAATTGTATTTGATGTTTTTAAGTGAGAAAACACTGAACATATATCACAAATTAAAAAATACAACATAAATAACAAAACCTGAAACAAGTCAAAAGCAGTTAAGTTCATAAAATAAGTGGTAATTATGACTATTTTGAACAATTAGGCATTTGTACATGTGATTTCAAATATCTTTGATGTGGATGGTCATGTTTGTTCAAAATAGAAGAATTTTGTTGTTGTTAGGTGCCGTTGAGTCAGACTCATAGCGACCCTACACATGGCAGATGGAAACACTCCCTGATTCTGTGCCAGACACACAGTATTATTTATGTTTAAGCCCATTGTTGCAGACACTGTGTCAATCCATCTGCTAGAGGGTTTTCATTTTTTTTTTTTTTGTTGACTTCCCACTCTCGCAAACATGATGTCTTCTAGAGGAATTGTTCTCTCCCGACTAGAAGTCCCAAATATGTAAGATGCAGTCTAGCCATCCTTGCTTCCAAGGAGCCCTCTGGTTGCACTTCTTCTAGGACAGATCTATTGTTTCTTTTGGCAGTCCATGGCATATTCAATAATCATCTATAACACCTAATTCAAAAGCATCAATTCTTCTCCTATCTCCCTTGTTCAATGTTTAGCTTTCACAACCATATGATGCCACTGAAAATACCATGGCATGAGTCAGACGCACCTTCGTATTCAATGTGACATCTTTGCTTTTCAATACTCTAAGAGATCTTTTGCCACCACTGTTCCTAGAGCAATATCCTCAAAAACGATATATTCAACACCTAATATCTGTGAATGTGACCCTTATATGAAAATAGAGTCAAACTGGACTAGAATGGGTTCCAATCCAATGGTTAGTGTCCTTATAATGGGGAGAACTTTTTACACAGACAAAGAGGGAGGCTGCTAGAAGACAGATCCAGCAAGTCTTTTTATTTTTTGACTGCTGCTTCCACGGGTGTTGATTATAGAGCCAAGCAAGGCAAAATCTTGGACTACTTCAATATTTTCTCCATTTATTGTGAAGTTTCATGCTGACCCAGTTGTAAGTATTTTTGCTTTGTTGATGTTTAGTCACAATCCATACTGAAGGCTATGTTCTTTGATCTTCATCAATTAATGTTTTAAATCCTCTTCACTTTCAGCAAGCAGAGTTGTGTCATCTGCAGAATGCAGGTTGTTAATGAATCTTCCTTCAATCCTGATGCCACATTCTTCCTCACAAAGTCCAACTTCTCAAATTATTTGCTCAGCAAAGAAATTGAAGAGACAGGTGAAAGGGTACAGCCCTGATGCACACCTTTCTCAACTTTAAACCAGGCAGTGTTTCCTTGTTCTATTCAAGCAACTGCTTCCTGGTTCATGTACAGATTCCTCATGAGTACAATTAGGTGCTCTGGTATTCCCATTTTTTGAAGTGTTATCCATGATTTGTTATGATACATACAGTAAAATGTCTTTGCATAGTCAATAAAACATAGATAGACATCTTTCATATATTCTCGCTTTTGGCAAATATCCACCTGACATTAGCAATAGTAGAATAGGAATTAAATTTTAGGCTTAAAATTTACAGTAATAGGTTTAGCAAGAGGTTTGGTACCAGTCAACTGTATTATTAATAAAATCTTTTGGGAAACAATAGTTGTACTTTAAAGCATTTTTAAGTAATAGTTAAAAACATAGGTAATAGCCTCTTATATGTTGTTGAAATTCAAAACATCACAATGTGTCTTAATTTTGAAGCAATAAATACCTGAAATGAAATATCCCTCATAAATAAATATAATGTTTTCTTGTTTCGGTACATATTCTAATTCACTGCAAGAATAAATTGCATTTAAATAAGTTTAAAACTTCAAAAAGCATCTGAAAATTTAAAAAAAAATAGAAATTTATGTCACAATTTTCAGTCTGGTCTAGGCAATGATATGCTGATAAGTATTTACTTGCTGTCAGGAGGAACCAATTCCTGGAGAAGGACATCATGTTTGGAAGAGTGGAGGGTCAACAAAAAAAAAAAGAAAGACCCTTAACTAGGTGGATTGATAGTGTCTACAACAATGACCTTAAACATAAAAAAAAGAAAAAAAAGTGTGCCTGGCACAGTGTTGGGGAGTGTTTCATCGTATTGTACATTGTGTCACTATGAGTCAGACTTGACAACATTACAAGAGAAAAAGATGTGTTTTTTAATAAATTTTAACAGTTATTAAAGCTGTGTAACACAATTTACAAGTAATAGTTAATTTATAATACATTTACTACAAATTCATAAGGTCAATAATTTTCACAGAATGCTTTCTTTGACTTTTGACAAATTCATGTCTGCAGCCAACCTGTAGTGTCAATTGACAAGTGAATGTAGTTCTATCAATTTTAAGTGATTTTTTTTGTTAATAAGTAATGAAAGAGTAAAATGAGGAAGACCATTTTCACTCATTTGTCAGTAAAGTGAGTGACTTCTTTGCTAATTTATTATTAAATTTCAAACATGGGAACAGTATTTCCTTCATTTATTTGTGTTATTCATGATCTAAAGGCTACAGACCTGACACAGTTTTAAATTTATTTTGTTTTGTTAACATTTTCTTCAGCACTCTCTTACATCTGTACAATCAACAAAATGATAAGTCACACTCTGATTTGTAGATTTTGGTGATGTCTTTGATGAAAATATTGCCTCCATGCCAATTTTCAAGCTACTGAGGCAATATTACTGAATTCCGAATTAGGAGAAGATGCCCTGTGGGACACTGTTATGTTGTGTTTCTACTACATTGACATAATAGGTATAAATAATCACTAGCACATATAGCAAATTTATTATGAAATGATAAATTTTGAATATTTATTACTTGGATTTCATTTTAAATTTATGCAATTCAATTTTAAATAGTAGCTCATAATTTTTAAGAAAATGTAACAGCTGAGTCTTATAAATTGGTGCTAGTATATTACTTGGTCTTGGGAAGAACAAATAGTTTAGAAGCAAGAATATAGGCAAAGCTTTCAACTCATCTATGAATTAATTTTCTTAGTTTTAAGAAATTGTAAAAATCCATACTATCCAAATGATTGTATATATGCATATATTGGAAAATATACCCTTTGCATTTGCATTATTTCTAAAATTATGATTAAACATCTAAAATTCATAAATACTAGATCCTGAAATATAATCAATATCCTTTCAACAATTTTGTTGTTGTTAGGTGCCCTGGAGTCGTGTCCTACTCATAGCAACCCTCACAGGGTTTTCAATGGCAGATTGTTTCCGGATTGCCTTGGGAGTGGGTTGCCACGTCCTTCCCCCATTTTTGTGGTGCTGGGAATCGAACTCCAGACCTCAGAGACTGCAGATCAGCGCTCTACCAACTGAGCTAAACCCCAGCCTGCTTCAACAATTTTAGAGGGCTATAAAATCAGATGCAGATTAGAGTCACCTGCAGTCTGGATTCACAGGCTGCATGAAATTCTATTCCCCATCTGATTTTGTTGTCTTGTAAAACTGTTGAAAGGGTTCAGATTAGATTCAAGAATATATAGTAAATATATATAATGAATATTTGTATATATATACACATGAATTTATATTTGTGTGCATATTCATACATGCATGCATTTATTAATGTGTTCTAAAATTTTAAGAAGTTGAGTATAGTTGAATATTTTCTGTTATCAATAATGAGAACAACCGAGAAACTAAATTAGAACTAGAAACAGAGAGAGAAAAGGAAGAGCAGACTAGGACTAGGTTTCTTATATTCTGTTTTTATTTTCTTATATGTAAAATGTCTGCAGCCATAATATCCTGCCATCTGATCCCACCTGATTTTGGAAGCTAAGCAGGGTCTGCCTGGTTAGTCCTTGGATGGGAGACTGCCTGGGAATACCAGTGCTTCAGGCTAGGGACAAGTACCTGGACGCCCACTCCCAAAGCAATCAGCCATTGAAAACCTTATGAACAGCAGACAAGCACCGACAATGCCCAGCATGGTGCAGTGTCGGGGAGTGTTTCATTCTGTTGTACATAGCATCACTATGACTTGGTCTCTACTGGATGGGACCTAACAACAACATATGTAAAATGGCATTATAATAGTTGGGCTTAGTTTAGGCTTATGATAAGTGTTAAAACAGTTAATGTAGATAAAGTGTTAAGAATGGTACATGACACACAGGGAAAGTTAGAGTTTGCCCTAAAAATCTTAAAATTTTTCGTACTTCTTGGGGAAAAAACCCAGAATGAAATTTCTACACAATGTATTTGTCATATGTTTTAACAACATTCTCTTCAGAAACTGATCAATTTGAACTTCCATTAGCTGTGTATGAGACTCCTTCTACCATTCTGTATTCTCTTTTAACCTTCTAGCTGACACTCTTTTTAACATTCTATATTTTATTCTTTTTTTTCAACTTTATAAATGAAATATTATTTTAATTTATTCTCTTTTGAATATTTATTAAGTTGACATATTGGTTGCTTTTATCAGTCTCTTACAAGTCTTCATTTATA
>VMDO01028288.1:0-24143 GCA_007922755.1 Pedetes capensis
GTCAATACAAATGGACTAAAAATCGCATGTAATTGTTCTAACAAGATAGAAACAAAGACCACTACAGGAAAAGTTTCTATCTTAAACAGAAATGGAACCCAAGGACATATAGAAAAATACTATATAGTAAAAGATAGAGAAGACTTGGATGGGAAACTTAGATAGGAAGGGGGGAGGGGGAAACATAGAGGAGGGTAAGTGGTAACCTATATGAATAATGCTTATCAAATTGCATATATGAAAATTGTCACAACGAAAAGCATGTCAAAATGAATCACATTATGATGTACATTAAAAATTTCTAATAATAAAATAAAATAAAATAAAATAAAATGGGAGAAGGACCTGGCAATCCACTCCCAAGGCAATCCTGAAACAGTCAGCCATTGAAAACCCTATGAGGGTCGCTATGAGTCGGATACCGACTCGACGGCACCTAACAACAAAGCTATTGAGTATAGGCTGATGAATCTACCATACAAGCTTATTATGAGACTCAACTGAGATATATGTGGATACTTTGTAAACTATTAACTTTGTAAACATGTGCATACTGATTATGCACTATGGGAAGCTTAATTACAATTAATATTTGCATAGTCTTGTTAAATTTTCATCATGTGTAATTTTATAACAGAGTATGCCAACGAATCCCTTATTGTTTAGAATATCAAAGGAACTTCTGGGAATAGAATTTGAAAGATGGAATTACCACATAAAAAATAGCATAAATAGCCTGATTTCTTTCTACTATTCTCTTTGTCATGTAGCTGACTTCAGTCAAATAAGCTTTATCTAAAATTCATTCACACTCCTTCAGAATGGCAGACTTTCCTTCTTCTTTCCAAACCCCACTGAAGAGACATTAAAGACGTATAAAAGGGAATACATCTATAACAGAATTGAAGGGATAAAAGAGCAGGAGTTGACCAGAGATTTTGACAAAATCTGAAAGACTAAAAACATAAGGGGTTATTTTGACAGATGAAATTGTGGTGGATGCCCCAGCTAACAACACAGAAAAAGGCAGAAAGGGAAGATGGAGCTGGACAGTCTCTGAAGGGTAGGAATTCTGAGCTAAAACATATCAGGTACGAAGAGTTGAAGTGGAAATGAGGTGGAACTCGGAAAAATTAATGAAAACACTATCTTACAAATAGATACAATAGGTATTCCTTTCCTACATCCTCATGAGGAGAGACTCCCTTTACTTCTGAACAGGAGAATTACTCTACAAAAGAATGGAAAGGTCTGTAGACTTATTATGGTTCCTGAGTATCCCATAGTAAATGGCTGCTTGTTTTGACAATAGGGAAGACGGTCAACCAGCTCCCTTATTTCTGTCTTTTCACCTTCCAGAATAAAGCTCCCCCATGGATACGATGCCTTTCATCTCAGGCAGAGAAAGAGATTGACACAGCAGTAGAGGAAATTAATACCAACTACTCTTTCAAAGTCTGCAGCCATAGCATCTGATCCCATCAGATCTCGGAACCTAAGCAGGGTCAGGCTTGATTAGTACTTGGATGGGAGACTGCCTGGGAATACCAGGTGCTATAGGCTTGGGAGAAGGGCCAGCAACCCACTCCCAAAAAACAATCAGCCATTGAAAACCCTGTGAATAGCAGAGAAGCACTGACAATAGTGTTTTGTCTGTTGTACATAGGGTAGCTGTGAGTCGGATACTGACTCAACAGCGCCTAAAAACAATGGCAGCAACAACAACTCTTTCAAAAACCAACCTGTCCCCACATTTCTAAATTAAAATATACAGTCTAAGATTACATGGCACGTGCAGAAACCAGCAACTCACAATAGAAGAGCTCAATGTAATAATTTTTAATAAGACCTCAGAGGAAAACAAGATAATTCAAGAAATAGAATGTAAGTTAAAAATAAATCTATTTTAAATCCTTAGAGTAACTGCTAATTGTTTTGCTTCAGGCTCCTCTTTTGCTGCCCTAGTGGGAAGAGCCACATGATTAAGTTCTCTTATCTGCAGTGACCCCTCATTCCCATCACCTGGGGCTACATACCCTATCTAGGGCTGCATAATGCACCTGGGCCTATCCATGACTTCCTTTCCTCTTTTGGCCTTTACCTCACAGACCTGAAACAGAAGCACCCAGTTTCCAACAGAAGGTGTGAACTTAAGAGTCACTGGAAGGATAATCAGTCAAAGAAGGATGTTTTCTTTTCTTTCAGACCTGCCTATTTTTCTCCATACCCTCTCCCTGAATGATTCTGTTCTCATCCCTTAATGTTTATTGGTGGTCCAAGGATGACGACTGCCCCCCTTTTGTTGTTTTTAGGTGCCACTGAGTTGGGTCTGAGTCACAGTGACCCTCAAAGGGTTTTCAATGGCTAATTGTTTCAAGATTGTTTCCAGAGTGGGCTGGGAGGTCCTTCTCCCATTTTTGCAGTGCTGGGGATGGAGCCCAGGTTCTCAGAGAGCACACAGCAGCATTCTACCAACTGAGCCAAGCCCCTGTCTCCTCTCCCTTTTTAAGGTTCTATTTAAGCACCTCCTGCCAAAACAACACAAAAGAAATTCAGATCTTCTCACCAAGGGTCTTCCTCAGGGTCTTTGAGTGTGATCTAGACATTGGCAAACTATGACCTGGGGGCCTAAAGTTGTATTGGATTACAGCCAAATCCATTTCTTTGTCCAGTGTTCTATGAGGACAGAGTGGAGTAGTTACCGCAATCTGTATGTCTCATAGACCCTGAATACTTACTCTCTCACTCTTTAAGAAAAACTTTGCTGATCCCTGAGTAGATCAAAATGAAAAAATGTCCAAGATTAAAGGCCAATAGTAATTGTGTCTACTAGAGCTCTTTGTCACAGATAACATGTTTTTACTTTAGTTGGGCTCAAGCTATTAAAATCCAAAGAAATAGGACTGGGCTTATAGCTCAGTGGTAGAATACTGGCCTAGAATGTGCAAGGCCCTGGGTTCGATCACCAGCACTGAACCCCCTCAAAAAAATTATAATCCAATGAAGTGACTTCAGCCAAAGAACACAAACAATAGGAGGAATGTGCAGATAGCAGTGCTATTCATGGTATCCTGCAATTACTAGTAGGTAACTGTCTGCTTCCTTAATATAGTCTTGAGATGATGCATGTCAGGGAGGCTCAAAGGATGGTCCCTAGTCTTCCAGCATTGTTATAAAAGCAAGTTCTAGAGCCCCATCCAGGGCCTACTAATTCAGAAACTCTGGAAGTGAAATCAGCAATTGTGCTTTAACAAGCCTTCTGGTGATTCTGAAGGATGCAAATATTGAGAACCACACTTCCATGTAAACGGGTTTTGTTGACTTACAGAGTTGCATGTTTTGTTACATGTTGAACCAGCCTTGGTGATACAGAAGGTAGTAGTAGAAAGGTAAAGGTAATTATTAGGTAGAATTCCAATTCCCTTCTGGTACCCAAGAAGCTAAATTTAAAAAGAATACCAAACATGCTGTTAAGGAAACCATGGAGAACTAGATTCCTGGCTTCTAGACTGGATTGAGAAAGACAGAGACAGAGGAGAAAAATGACATTAGTCACTGGGGAAGTGGCTCTAGCAAAGAAAATGCTTATTCATAAGCTATCTTCAGTGACTTTTCAGCCTTCCACCTGAGGTTGACAGTGACAGACTTGCCAATAACCTTTGACCAATGAGTTCAACTATAGATATTCTGATGATGATTCTCACTTTATGAAGAAGTTAAAGGATGGAAATGAAGCTCAGACATTAAGTTAACTTAGAACACTTAGCCAATAAGTGACAGGTTAGGGATGTGACCTCAGAGCTGTCTGTCACTGGAGGCAGTGGTCTATTGTAATACATGCTTTCCCAGGATGGAAGTAACGGAAGGTTCCTGAAGGCCTTACCTATGGCACCTGTTAAAGCTGCTTCTGCTGAGTGCTCTGCATTCATCTGGCTGGGTTTGGAGTTCTTGGATCTCTGACTGAGCACAAAGCTATTAGAAAGCTCAGTATTTGGTAACAAGCATGAAGGGGAGTGTGCTGCAGGAGGATTCACAGGTGCACAATGTATTGTTCATCACCTCATGGAGGGAGTGCCCTACTAGCTTTCCCATTCTATAGAGATCAACGAGCATGAAAACCTGGAGAAAACTGATTCATTGCACCACAGCTTTAATGTATTCATTTGCACTATAGATTTTCAAGGAACATGCCCCAATTCCCCTAGAGAGTATTGATCAGAATCACTGCAGGCCCAGGGAGGGTAAAGTTTGGAAAAAAATTTTGAAAAATGTATTGTTTATCTAAAACAAATTACTGACAAGATCCTTTGACAGAATCTTCTTACAGATATGAAAACAGTCCACTAAGAAAGCATGCAGCTAGCAAGAATTTAAAATTGAAAATTACAGAAGTACTCCAGTGGATTGTAAGTACGTAGAATATTCTCTAGGCTCTGCTTGGAGTCTCTTTATATCTCAGTACCTGGCACGGTACCTTGAACACAGAAGGTGCTAAGAATATGTACGTAGAATAAATGATAACCCTGTCAAGAAACATTATCATAGTGGTGTTGGAAAGAGTTTTCTAAGCACAAGAAGTTTATTTACAAGACTATTTTAACCCATGTCAAGATCCCAGACTATCACAATGGATATTAATAAATGAATAAGCTGCAGGAAAAAATAAAATCCTTGCAGATATTTGAGAAAATATTGCATACAAAATAAGAATAGAACATTATGAAAAGGAACATGCAAAGGAAAAGAAATATTCTTGAAGATTAAAAATAGAATTCACTAAATAAACTTGAGAAAGAGAGAGAAGCTACAAAAAATTAAGATATATGGGCCATCACATCCAGGAAATTGAATATCTATCTAACAGAAAGATGGAGCAAGCAAATATAGGGAATGAAATAATTAAAGAACTAATAGATGACAACTTCCCAGAAATTCATAAAATCATAGCTTTGATTTTTAAGAAACATTTGAAATGTCCAGCAGAATAAGCACAGAAAAGCCTAAACTGAGACACATAAAACTAAAATTCCAGAATAGTGCTATAAAAGCATGATCCTAAAAGCTTCTGAAGGGTAGGAGGTGAGTGGGGAATGGAAAAGGAAAACATGATGATATACAACATTACAAACATTAGTTGCTAGAAGTCAATGGGTGCAATGTCCCAAAGTTCTGGAAGAATGTTTTCTTGAACATAGTATTTTATGGACAGGACAATTATTGATCAGGTTTAAAAGCCAAATAAAGACATTATTCAAACAGGCAAGGACTGAAGAAGTTTAATAATGACACATACTTCTGAAAAAATGTAAAAGTTACTTGAGAATGTGGGTTAGCAACACCCAAAAATAACATGAATACAAGAATGAGAAAAACGATGAAGACTTGAGAGCCAAGAAATGCTGCAATGAAAAGAAACTCCAGGGTGACAATTGTATAGCAAGCTTCTAAGGTAACAGGTCAATATTAAACGCAGACATTTGAGGGCTGTATGAAGAATTTCCTTAATTGTGTGGATTGATTTTGACAAAGTATATGATTCTTAAGTGGGTGATCCTGGTGATTAGGTGAAAACATACGTTGCATTTGTTAGCAGGGAAAAAATTGATGGACAGTGGAAAGGCCCAGAATGGAAAAAATGATCAAAAAGAACATGGTCAAAGCAAGAAAACAAAATAAAATATGATATAATGTTTTCCAAGTCAGGTAGAGAAGGTGACAAGGACAGAGGATCTGAGGGATTTTGAGGGAGAGTTGTGAGCTGTGAAAGTGTGTTCTAACAAGTGCTATAATATTCTCTTCTATATACAATATTAGGAAATAATGTACACTAGATAGAAATAGACAGGTACTATCTCATAAAGAATATTTTTCAAAGAAGTAGAATGTAATAAAATGCATTTAATACTAAAGCCATTTTGAATATAATTTAGTCTTTGATGATTCAGAAGAAATGCTAACACCATGCATTGAGCCAGGTGTGGTGGTGCATGCCTATAATCCCAGCTTTCAGGAAGCTGAGGTTGATGGATGATGAGTTCCAGGCCAGCCTGGGCTGCATGGTGAGGCCCTGTTTCCGAAAAAATAAATAAATTAATTAATTAATTAATTAAAAAATATATATATATATATCATGCATTGATTGAAGGTCATGATTGTGAATATCTTGTCCTAATAAGGCACACTAACATAGTGCCAGACATGGCACAGTGTTGGGGAGTATTTCATTCTGTTGTACACAGGGTCATTATGAGATCCAACTTGTCGGCATCCAACAATAACAATAAGGCACAGAAGTACTGGGTATTGCATCTGGAGGACAAAAAGCAGGGAAGAGATCTTTATGTTACAAATACAAACCCCATACCAAGGAATAACATTTGAGGCTATCAGTACCTGGCATTCCCAAGCCCTCAGCTTGGGAATGAGATGACAGGAAATATATGTTCTTATTCCTTATTCCTCTGAATGCCTTTTTTAAAAAAATAATGACTAGAACTCTGAATGCTTATGCATGTTTTCTCCATGGGCACTGTAGGAGGAAGCAGTTGCACTCTGGAATATTCAACTCATGAATTCATCAGTGGCAAGAAGAATGAAAACTGTTTTTCAGCTCACCCCAATCAACCCCTACCAGTGCTCTACCCCAATAATTTTACTTGCCTGCTCTCAGCATAGAATTCTTGTTTCAGTATCACACAGAGCACTAGAAATTGCATAGATGAACCATAGGGTCCCAAATTTTGGAGGAGAAGTGAATATCAATGGATCTAATCTATCCATATCCATTATCTTATTCTGAATTGCAGCAGCTTCTCTCTTACCTGCTGGTCAGTTTGCATATGAAGAAATGGTTTGCTTCTGCTATAAATAATTGCCACAAAATAACTACAGTCAGCCTTCTATATCTGGCAGTTTCCATATTAGTAGTTTTAATCAATCAAGCATCCAAAGTAATCAGGAAAAAATTGCATCAGTACTGAACATGTAAAGATTTTTCCTTGTCATTGTTCCCTAGACAAAACAGGATAACAACTATTACATAGCATCTGCATTGTGTTAGATATTATAAGTCATCTAGATCTGATTTAAAGTATACAGAGGATGTACATAGGTTCTATGCAAATACAATACTATTTTATATGAGGGACTTAAGCATCTGCAGATTTCAGTATCCTCAGGGGATCCTGGAACTAATGCCCCAAAGATACTAAGGGGCAAGTACACTAAATCATGGGTTATTAAACTGTGATTCTATCTCCCATACTGAAATCTATGATGTATTTATTGACATTATAGCAGTGTCTCTGTATCTTTGATCTTTTGACTCACATGTAAATTGACGATTTGGGAATAATCCAGTTCCATACCTAGCTAGCCATGGTCAGAAGCATTCTGTACCTGGTACAGTCCAGTGTTACTTTCTTTTGCCCATTTGGATCTTCTCCTCCTTGATTTCCTTCTCTAGCATACCCTACCTTTGGCTTCATATACTGGTCTTGAGACTCACCTTGCCATGACATCCTACTGAGTAGCTTTAAACCCACGCCGTCTAAATTTCTATTTTGCCTGCCCAACAACTTGACACAGCTCCAGGTTGGGAGATCCCTTATGAACCACAGACCCAGCCTTGTCCCACTCAAACTCATCATCCCAAACACAAAGCTGAGCTCCGTCTGCAAACTCAAGTTTGTGGTAGGCACATGAATAGAACCAGAGCAAGTTCATGTGGACTAGCCTGACCTAACATGGACCTGGGGAAGCTGGGCCTGCTGAGCATCCTCAAGGGACCATGGCTACACCCACACACTGCTACATTCCCTGCAAGGCAAACTCTGCCCTAGTTATTCCATGACTCACTCAGCACCTCCTTCCTTCTTGGAATTAACCCAAGGAAAAAGAGTCCTCTCAGCAAAACAAAGTTTGCCTGCTTCCTTGTGTGTGGCCTGCTTATTTCATTTGTTGCAGCTTTGCTTTAGAAGCACAGAGCAGCCTGAGGGTCCTTTCCCTCCGTTTGATTTTGTATGTCTTCTGAAAATTGTGTCTTGGCTAGAGCTACTCTTTCTCCCTTGGTGGTTTTATAACTTACAAGGTGAACGGTGATACCCAGAAAGATCAACAAGAATCCCCTCAGGGTAACTAAAACAAGTATCACATATATAATAAACATGCTTACTGACTCTAGAACAGGAGCCTCAGGAAGAAGGACAAGCATTCTGTCTTGGTCGCGAGCAAATGGGAGCAAAAGGGACAGAAGTATTAATATTTAGGGTAACCTCAGGGCAAAGTTTACACCCAATAGATATTTGAGGGCAGGGAAAAGGTTATCTTTGAAAAATGCCCTCAGCTTGGGAATGAGATGACAGGAAATATATGTCCTTATTCCTCTGAATGCCTTACTCTTCCACCTTTATACTAGTTCCATGCCAAATTCTAAATATTTGATATTACAAGTCGTAACCTGGTTTGCCTAAGAAAGCAGTCTGAGGCAACAAGCTTAATGTGATAAACGTTATTGAAAAGAGTAAATCCAAGAAAACAGGAGAGGAAAGGGATACTGAAGTAAAGAAGATGGGAGAAAAATATCAGAGGATATGTTTTTAAGATAGCCATTGCTTTGTAACAAGTGTAAGTGATTTCCTGGTCTTTTGAAAGGCTACATGAATTACTACATCTTCAGAACAGTCCATCATGGAAAAAGAAAAAAGAATCCGTACTTTGGCTCCCATCTGTCCACTACCTTTCACTAGTCAAGTTTGCTTTATGGGATATTAATCTCCTGTAGTGGATGATGTGGTGGGCAGGACTTAGACACTTTTCTTCCCGTTGCTTGGAATGTTGAGTGCTGATGGCTTAAATGATCCTTCTCAGAGAATTGCCTAGGCCTTGGGTCACCAAACATTTTTTTTTTTTGGTAAAAGGCCAGATAATCACTATTTTATGTTTTGTAGGCAATTTAGTCTCTATCTCAACTACTCAAGTCTACTATTGTAGCATTAAAACAACCGGAAGCACTACAAAATTACACAATTAAATAAGCATGCTTGTGTTCCAGCACAAAAAAAAAAGGCAGCAGGAAGGATATGGCCCACAGGACATACTTTACCAACTGCTGTCCTAGGCTGAAGGAAGCTGCTTTGCCCAAAGGCAGGCCCCTTCCCAAGGATAGCTTGTATCTAATGACTGATGGAGGATAAGTAAACAAAGTCCCACCCTATTGCCTTAATTCAGGACCTCTCTGAAGGGCCACCTCATTCCCATAGCTTCCCATGGCTGAAGTCTTTGTTGTGAGTATATTGAAGTTCAAATTTTTCCCTATGCCCAATCTAGCAGTCAGGTTTCCCTCACTTCCTTATCAGTGTCATTTTGGTGGAACTCCCCAATAAACCTCTTGCATGCAAATGTCTTTCTCAGAGTCTACTTCCTCCAGAGCCTACCCTAAGACAGCCACAGCACAAGGATTGTTCTTATAAGCTGCTAGAGAAATAGAGCTCTGTGGATCCAACCGATCCACCATACAAGTAATGTGATCTTTACTAACTAACCTGTAACAGTGGACAGGGAAGCAACTGTGACCTACCTAGGTCCATGATGACAGAAACAAGGCAAGCCATTGCCAGGGCTCACCTAGGTAGAAAGCAAGACAAGCATAAAGCTCTGGCAGGGCACATAAGCTGCACCTAGCACATAGAATTTCAAAGGGGGAAAATGTAAGTTCTAATTTCTCCATTTCCCTTCTCTTCTGTTCAATTCCCTTCCTTTCCCACCCCTTCTATTCCATTCCTTTCCTCTCATCCCCTGGCAGTATTATGGATTAAATAATAATAGACTTGAAGGAAAAAAAGATGAATTTAGAAGAAATGAAAATTAAGTATGTAACATTTCAAGAATATGTGAGAGAGATATTTCTGGCTTCACTATTTACTAGCTTTCTGATATTATGACGGGCAATAACCTCAACTATAACAAGAAGACAATAATACCTGATTCTCCTGCCTACATCACTGAGCATTGTACCAATTTACAGAACACATATTAAAGAACTACACATGGGTGTTTCACATATACAATTGTGCATGAGTTAAACTTATTTCAAATAAAAGGCTTTTCCATGAAACTTTGCTTCAACAAGATGTCACTCAAACTTACCCTTCTTAACTTCACTATACTATTTCTAATGTGTTTTTGTGTGTCTCTGTTGTTGTTAGGTGCTGTCGAGTCAGATCTGACTCATGTTGACCCTATGTACAACAGAGCAAAACAGTTGTTTCAGAAGGGGGTCTTTCTTCCATTTTTGAGAAGCTGGATATCTAACCCAGGGCCTCAGCACAGAGCAGCACTCTACAACTGAGCTAAACCCCAGCCTCTGAGTGTCTCTAAAACAGTCAAAATGAGGCATATTTAAGTGTCAGGAATTCTTACTGAGGTTAGTTTCATCTCTTGAGCCTTCATGCCAAGGCTGTTAAGCACAGGTGTCCTGAATGGTATATGGTATGATCATTCCTCAATGCCTCTTAGGTTCTCCTTGGATACAGAGTTCTAGAAAAAACCCAGACTGAACCCAGTTGTATCTAGGGGACTTTCTAGAGGTGAAAGCATATGATAGTTGCTAGTTCTGCTAAGCATTGTGCATTTTCAGAACAGCAATAGCAGAGGTTTAACTTAAATACCCACTTTGTTAAAGTTCACACTGGCCTTAACTGTTAAAGGCAATGTCAAAAGCCTGCTTTTAACAAAAGAGAGGAGAACCAAGTTTGAAGAGTGAGATGAAGCACAGGGACATTGTTTTGTATTAAATGAATTGCCTTTTTTTCATCATGAAGTTTCCAAAACAGTGTGTCTAAAAAGTGCCTTATCTTTGATGCTGCACCTCAGTATGAAGGCCCTGGAAATTGCAAGAAAGTATTGATGTCTTAGGTTGGATTCACCCAGAAGCCGGCTGTGAGACAAGGGTCTGAGTGTGAGTAATTTATTTGGGACATGATCCAAGAAATACCAATAGAGTAGTGGAGAAAGAGAGACAGGACAGGATAGGCAATCAACCAGGGATGTGCTATTCATCTAGTTACTATCTAGTTGTCACTGTGACAAAATACCTGATAAAAACAACTTAAGGGAAGAAGAATTGATTTTGGCTCACAGTTTTAGATGTTTCAGCCTATGGTCAGCTGGTTGCTTTTAGGCCTTTGGTAAGGCAGAAACATCATGGGCAAAAGGTACGGTACAGGAAAGCTGCTCAGAGGGGAAGAGGCCAGGCACAACCAGTTCCCACCTCCTGATAGCCCATTCAACTGTGGCTTCATCAATGGCCTAAGTCATTGATGAAGGTAGTATCCTCATGATCCAGTCACCTCTCAGTGGCATCACCAGCTGGGGATCAAGTCTTCAACTCAGGAGCCTTTTTTGGAGGACACTTCATATCCAAACCACATCAGCACTCAAGCCAGGATCACTAAAATTAATTTAACTTAGTGAGACTCCATCTCAAGATAAAAAAATAGAAAAGGGGCCAAGGGTGCAGCTCAGTGGTAGCACACTTGCACATTAAGTTAAGCAGGCTGCCTCTGGCCTCGAACTTGCCACCCTGCCTATCTCCTAAGTTGCTGGGATCATAGGTGTCCACCACTGATTTTAAATTTCTATTAGTAAAGTTTTAGAGATTACTTTTGGTTGTGCAGCATTTGCCTTATACTCTAAGATGGCCCCAAATTATCTCTGACTTCTGATAGTCACATCTTTGTGTCATTACCTTCACTTGAGTGTCGGAGAGACATGTGACTTTCTTCCAACCAGTAGAGTATGGCAAAGGTGATGAGATGTCACTTCCACAGTTAGGCTACATACAATTGTGACTTCTGTCATCCTAGCAAACTTTCTCCTTTTCTGTTTTTTTTTTTTTCATTACTGGGGGTTGAACCCAGGGCCTTGTGCTTGTGTGCTTTGCAAGTACTGTACCACTGAGCTGCAAGCCAAACCGACTTTTTTACTTTTTGAGACAGAATCTCACTAAATTACACAGACTGCCTCTAGTCTCAAACTTGTGATCCTCCTGCTTCTGCCTCCCGAGTCACTGGGATTACAGGTGTGCACCACCGCACCTGGCTCTCCTTTTGATGAAGTTAAGCCATCATGTTGGAGCAGCCCATAAGGCAAGGAACTGAGGGTGGCCTTTGGCCCACATTCCCTAAGGATCTGAATCCTGCCACAATCACAAGCACTTGGAAGCAGATTCACCTGCATTTGAGACACAGATGAGACTCCAGACCTGGCCAACATCCATGTCTTTTGAGGGACATTGATACACAGGACCCATCTAAGTTATGCTAGGTACCTGACCCATAGAAACTATGAGGGCATAAGTGTGTGTTGTTTTAAACTGCTGTCTGTGATATTATTGTTACCTAGGAATAAATAACTATTATAGCGCCCTAGAAGGAAGCATGCCTAAGAGGTCTGGTTTAGGGATCAAAAGAGCCTCTGGTAAGTGTTAGGAAGTAAGAATGTAAGATAAAAAGAACCTAGAGAGTGGCACAGACTGAAGAGAAGGTAGAGACAGGGGATTCTTTGGGCAATAGGAAGCATACTGAAATGCCACTGCCAAGTGCAAAGACATTTTTAGGAGATTGCAATTGGAAATGCTCAATGATGAGAGTGCTCAATAATGTGTGATACATGTGTTAGAGCTCACTAGAAAATAAAGAAGAAACATGCTTGCACAAAGCTTTGTACATAATACGATTTCCACAGATAGTTTTGAGTTGCCTACATCATTTGCTGTTAGTTGTTTGGTTATAATAATGATGAAGGTGGGCTTGAGGTGAGGGGAAGCAGTTAATTAAAACCCATACCCTCTATGATTTGGCCTGGGATTTAGCTCAGTTGGCAGAGTGCTTGCTCTGCCTACTCTGAGGCCCTGGCTTCAATTCCCCAGCACTGCCAAAATGGGAGAAGAACTTGGCAGCCCACTCCCGAAACTATCATGAAATAATCAGCCATAGAAAACCCTATGAATTGCAGGGAAGCACTGACATAGTGCCAGACATGACACAGTGTCTGAGAGTGTTTTGTTCTGTTGTACTTAGGGTTGCTACAAGTCAGACACGACTCAACAACACCTACAAACAACAGCAACCCTCTAATGAGAGGCTCTGAGAAAGATGAAATGCAGCAGTAAAGGAAAATTCTATGCTTTTGCCTATTTCAGAGGGACTCATGAGGGAACAGAAGACAATAGACTGCCACTGACCACATGGAAGCCAACATCACAGTCCTAAAAGAGATGATATAATTAAAATTATTTTTCTGCATTTGATGCATGTGTTGGCTTTCTTTACTATAACAGATACTCAAGATAAGCAACTCAAAAGGAAGAAATATTTATTTTGGCTCATGATTTCAGAGATTTCAGTCTATAGTTGCTTGACTTTATTGCCTCTGAGTCTACAGCAAGGCCGCACATCATGGTGGGCAGTGTGTGGTGGGGCAAACTGCTTATCTCATGGTGGCTGGAAGCAAAGAGAGAAAGAAGGGAGTGTGGTTCCATAATTCCCTTCAAGAGCATGGCCACAATTACCTAAAATCTCCCACCAGGTGACACCTCCCAAAGTTTCCACCAGCTCCTCACAGTGCCATAGACTGGGAACTAAGAAACACCTGGGTCTTTGAGGAACATTCCAGATGTAAAATATAGCACTGCAGTAGTAAACTAGTGCACACTCTGAAGGGTGAATCTCTGGGATGTAGAAAGATGTTACATGATGGTGAGGACCATGAGGGAATCTTGTTTTGCTAAGGCTAAGTTTATCTTTCTTTAGCCATGGAATCCAGCATCAATAACTATCTTTTGTGTTCAGAAGGAAAGGGAGAGAAAGGAATTTCCCCATCTGTAATCCATACTTCTACATATGAACTGAAACATCCTTTTTTCATTTTGTGCCATTTAGTGGTGGCTGGATTTCCTACTCACATTTCTGAAGTTTAAGCTCCAGAATAGTTGTTATTTTGTGGCTAAGTGACAGAAGTAAGGATTGCTGTATGTGGTGTCTGTTGGTCAATGCAGAGAGAGAGAGAGAGAATGGGTGGAGGGGGAGTGTTTTAAATCTCAGAATCCAATGTTTTATTCCTACCTTGAAGACTGAGGCTAGAAAAGCTTATTTATAAAAAAAATCTTTAAAATTATAGCATTCTTTCTGTATTGGGAAGCACTGTCCTGAACCTTCTTGGAAAATCGAAGAAATAGCTCAAAAAATTGCTTAGCAAGCATTTGAAACACAGAGGTAACACCATCAAAATGCTTGGGAATAGAACAATTGGTGGGGAAATCATTCCCAGAACAATTGATTTTTCAGTCCATTCAACAATTGCCTAATAGTTATACCCATCAACTTAAGGGGTAAAGTACACAGTACCATATCAACTTCTGAATGTGCTTTACAATAGCTACAATTTCAGAGAAATGAGACCTTATATAAAAGATGGATTTTTAAAGCTGTTGCAATTTTTGAGTAACACTAATGGGCAGAGGAGGAGCTGGATGCTTTGGTAATAGTGCTTTATGTTTTGGCAAAAATGCCACTCAACAGCCCACATTCTGTTTCTTGTTCCTTACAATTCTTGCCACCCAAAGTGGGGTGCAGAGAGAGAAGGGAAACTTGAAAGTTTAAACATAGAGATGAAATCACAAAATTCCCAGCAAATAGGGCCCCTCTTGAAAATCTCAGTAGCTAACAATCTTCTTATCCAACATTGTTTCCTCGATTTGAAGTATGTACAAATGTCTTTTAAAGAGAAAAGTCTCTCAATTATTATCTTTACTATATTTATTGTGGCATTTAAATATGTAGAGACTGACTACTAGGTATGATAAGCTGCTAATATGGATTGTTTTTAAATAATTATAAATTGAAAATGATTTACAAATGAAAATGAGCAAAATTACGAAGTGACAAAATATCAGTTAATAATGTTAATATCACAAATAAAGTGGGTGTGATAGAGACAATCTGGTATTCATGGTGTAAATGGGCATTCATTGATACATTTGTTTATCCATTCAACATTCATTAGTTGGCATCTGTGATTTCCAGTGGCCCTTGTCTAAGAGCTGCAGATATGCCAATGAGCTAAATAAAATTCCTATCTTTATGGAGCTTATATACTAGTAGGGGAAGACAGGTAAACCAACCAAATAGATAAGCAAATATGTGGTGTGTGAGATGGTGATGAGAGCTAAGGAGAAAAATGTAGGGAGGATGAGATAAAATATTGGGCATAAAGAGAGTTGCAATTTGTAATATAGGAAAGGTCTCATGCAGAAGGTGACATTTGTATAAAAACTTGAGGAAGGTATGCTGGCCATGATGACAAATGTCTGTAATCCCAGCACTTGGGAGGCACAGACAGGGGGATGGTGAGTTCCAGGCCAGCCTGGGCTACATAGCAAGACACTGACAAACAAAACAACAACAACAACAAGAAAAAAAAAACAACAGAAAACTACACAGCCCACAAACCTTGAAGAAGGTGAAAGAGTGTGTTTTGGTATTACTGGATAGGGAACGGGTAAGTGGTTCACTTAGAGGGAACAGTAGGTGCAAAGGCTCTGAGGCACTTAGCAGTTCTGCTGTAAGGTGATTTCCTTTGAGTCCAGTGAACTTTTACAACCCGGTACCATACAAGTTAATTTGCCCACCACTTTTCTCTTTCAATCTACAGATGGTCCCTGACTTAAATGCTTTGATTTTTTTATTTTCCAGTTTTACAGTTGTGCAAAAGTCATATGCACACAATAGAAACCACACTTTGAATGTTGAATTAGGATTTTTTTCCAGGCTACCAACACTTTCCAATACCTTCTTGTGATGCTGGGCAGTGGCAGCAAGCCACAGATCTCAGTGAGCCATGTGAAGGTGAGGGGAAAAAATTGACACTCTACAGTGTACAGTGTTGCTAAGATGTAGTGGTGGTTGGTAGATTAGGTGAATTAAATACATTGTCCAGTTAGGATATTTCCAAATTGTAATGGGTTCAGTGAGAAGTAACCCCATCATAAGTCAAGGAGCATATCTACTGTGAAACCTCTGCTCTTCTTGTGTTGACTGTTATGTCATTTGTCCTTTGCCTGAGGTTAAAAATATCTTTTATATATGATATTATATCCACTTCATTTTTGAAAATTAGGCAATGACAGTTAAGTGATATTTAACACTAACATAAGAGTAAATACATGCATGCAAACATTTAAATGCAGCAACAAAACTCAGGGTTAGTTGGCCGAAGGGATTTTATAGATTATGCTTAATCAAATATATTGATATTATCAAAATCTGAATATTAAATTAGCAAATTTTCATAGAACACTTGCAGCTATCTGAGAATAATTCCATCGTCTGGCTGTAGCCTGAGGAATCTATAGTGTAGTTCTTTCCTCTAGACTGGATGTGACTATCATTGTTTTAAAGCAAGCAGTTGTGGTGATTGCCAGAAGACCGTGGCTCACACGCACAGCCTGGAACTCAACTGTGCGGCTGATAATTGAGCCTATAATGAGAGAGGGCACATTGGCCTTCTCTCATAGAGGGAAAGAAAGAGCCATAAAGCCCTCATGAGACCCTCATGAGACCCTCTCCACCCCTAGATGCCTATGGAAAAGGCAAACAATTGGCTTGAGTTAGGACCCTTTGGAGGGACTCTTCAGTGGTACAGCTGCCCATAAGACTTCTTGGTGGGAATTCCTTGGAGGGATTCTGCAGTGGTGTAACTACTTGTAAACGCTCTCTGTGAGTCACCTTCTCCTATAAGAAATTCTAATATACCCACTGGTTCACCAAGTTGGACGTGACGAAATCCTGTGGTTTGGTCTGTCTTCTCCCTCTCTATATGGGGTGAATGGACATTCCCTTTTCATCACCCTGGAAAAAGTAGCTCTCAAAACAAACCTCACTTTAATAAATATGGAGGGATTGATTTGAAACTGGCTTTCTTACTGGCTGGTTCAAGGTCATCTGTTATATTAATAAGTATTATACTAATAGTATATGTTATAATAATATACTCATTAGTAACATACTAATTAGTATAAATAATATACTTGCACTGACATACTAATAAGGTCACTTGTATACAAGGCTTCTTATCTTTAGCCTCCATGGTGCGGGTAAATATGATTCCACACATGATTTGGAGAATTTAGAGCGTGCATGGCTAGAAAATAAATTTTAAAAAATTTCTTAGTTCTGTTGTTGGCATACCCACCTATGAGAACTGCATCTCTGGTTTAGATCATGTGCATCTGAGATCCTTTCCCCACAACTATCTGAGAAGGAAAGAGCTTTCTTGATTTTGCAGTATAAAGGACACTGGAGAGTAATTTAGGCAAAGCAGCATTTGTACCATTTCTTTTGTATCTCAAATCTGCAGCTTGAACAGAATTGCTAGCCTGAAAGCAAATTTTGTGATGTTGCCTCATTAGTTATGTAGCAAGACTGGGCCTTAGGGTTGAGTGGGAGTGGTGTGTAGAGCAATGAAAACTTTTTTTTGCCTGTATCTTAGGAACTCCATTGGTCTGGATGACAGTTCTGAGAGCGTTCTTTTCCAAAAAGGATAACATAAGAGAAGTGAATAGGACATCACCATTAGAAAGGAATGTAGCTGGCAATATCTTTTATAATAACTGGTGCATATCTGTGACATTTAAGATGAAATTAGAAGAACTCTAAGATATTTTGAGAAGGAATTGAGCATAGTGAAAAAGAGAAAAAATCTACCATGAGATGTTCTGGAAAAATGGATACATACTTTTGACCAAAGTTTCTTAGTTAACTTCACATGGAAAAGTAGGTTATTTTGATAGGCTATCCTTACTAATCTGGACTGGATGGAATGATTTATAGTATTTTTCTTATCAGAAGTAATTTTAGACCTCAAATAAAATCCCTGCTTCTAGTATAGACTTCCATGACAGTCTGTGATACAATGTTGACATAATATGATCACTGCTTCTTAGAATAAAAATGTAAATTTCGTAGGTACAAGAATCTTGTCTCTTCTATTACCTTCTTAAACCCTTAGTACCATCACTACCATTTTCCCTTCACAAACACACACACACACACACACACACACACACACACACCCCTAGGAGACAGAACTGTCTGAGATCCCATAGGATTAACATGTTGTTGACCAGCATGGACTGATGAGAAATGGAGATCTCACATTTCAGATCTGATGTTCTTATTTCCATAGAGTATAAAAAGACAAATAGCATCAGCATATATTAAAAGGGTGAGCAACAGAGACTCTGGAGACAGACTGCCTGGTTCAAAATCCTAATTCCACTACTTAGCAGTTTTATGAGTTTAATAGTCTTACCTAAGTTGTGGTTGTGAGACTTAAGTGAATTACTATTTCTGAAGCACTTAATATAGTGCTCAGCATAGAGTAAATGGAAACAAGCAAATAAATGAATGAGGCTAATCTTAGAAAAAATTAGTGATTATTACAAATTGTTAAGACATAACAACAGAGGTATTCATGAAGTGTTTGATTCCTGAAATAATAGCAAGTTCTTCTGTTTTCAATTTGTAGGAAATTTGGGTTATGCAGATAACATTGTTTTCGAATAGAAAGCAATCAATGCCTCCGAAGTATCTGGCATTATTTTTCCCCAAAGATGAAGCATGACTTGCAAGAAAAAGTAATATATATTCATGAAAATGCACTGATATTCTGAGAAATCAACTGCTTGACATTTCTGAAATGTCTTTTTCAGTATATCATGAAGTAGGTCAGAATAGGTACTGTTTGTAGAATAAAATCTCAACAGATATTCTTAAATGCCCTTAGTTGTTGCAGGAGTGCTTGCTTTCTATATTATAAGCACTGTAGTGGATGTTGTGGTGTATGACTAAGATGCTACATTTTGGACGGAGCCCTAGTCCCTCAGGTTTGGGGAATGTTGGCAGCTGACACCTTCAGCTTTTTTCCCTTTCTAGAGTTGTCTCTACTTGAAAAGATCTGCTTCACCCCAGGTCATATTTCTCTCCTATGGGAAACTGGACAGGCTGGAATGTAGCTCAGTTGGTAGAGCGCCACTCTGCAGTCTCTGAGGTCCTGGGATTGATTTCCAGTGCCACAAAAATGGGAGAAGGACATGGCAATCCACTCCCAAGGCAATCCCAAAACAATCAGCCATTGAAAACCATATGAGGGTCGCTATGATTTGATGGCACCTAACAACAACAACAGATGGGAAACTGACATTCAATGGCTGGACAATCTGGATGCGTAATGATTCTACCTATATCCTCCCACTTGGGAAAAATTTTTAGGACCATCCCAGGCCTTCAAGTCCCCATAAGATTGACTGAGGCCTTTGTTGAAATGCTTCTTATTTCTGTGGTTCACTCTTCCTAATCTTGTTTCCTTCATTCTCCCATACTTACTAATACCCAAAGGACTTTCCCCAAACCTCCCTCATGTAAATCTTTTCAGTCTAGTTCTTGGGAACTTGACCTGCAACATGTACATATTCAGTAGGGTATGTACCAGCTGTAGTGCTATGAAACCATGATCATTCTGATATTTCATTTCCCTTTTTCACAGAGATACCGTCTTATATTTGTTGCTATCTTCTTTAATTCTCTTTAATTCTTTAGTAAGGTCATTATCTCTTGGTCCATGGATCAGATCTCATCAAAGCTCCTGGCCACAGTCAGAATCCAATAATGCAAACAATGGCCAAGTCCAGGGTGGAACCAAAGGTCCTACAATTAAACTAACTTTTTTTGTGTGTGTGTGTCGTACTGGGGGTTGAACCCAGGGCCTCACGCCTGCATGCTCTGCAAGTGCTGGACTACTGAGCTGCACCCCCAGTCCATTTTTTTTTACTTTTTTTGAGACAGGGTCTCGCTAAATCACACAGACTGCCTCTGGTCTCAAGCTTGAGGTACTCCTGCCTTTGCCTCCCAAGCCACTGGGATTACAGGTGTGTGCCACCGTGCCCGGCCCTGGTCCTACACCTAAACTAATTTTTGATGAGTAAGTGTAACTGACTCTGTGATCCTTAAAGAACAGGTGAGATAATATTGGGTGAGGTTGAGTAATGTAATTCTGTCCCCTCAGAAGGAATACCAAGGAGTTTATCAGACTCCAGAAACAGGATGTATTGTTTAGATAACTTGTTCTTCAAAGTACTTCATGCTCATTCTTATCACTGAGCATAAGAAAAGCAATAATCAGTGTAGAGAAGAAAGCTTAGATAAAATGTTTTGTTCAAAGATGCCTCATATGATTAGGTGCTAAAAATTGTTATTTTTCAACTTGGGCTTAGAGAAATAAGTATGCTTTTTATGCTTTATGTGAGATGGTTCAAGTTTAGGATCCAACTGAAATAGGTCTGTGAATCCTTGTGAGGTTCTAGGTTCTCACATTGCCTTGAGAACATTATTAAAAATACCTGAAGACACACAATTCCAAAAGTAGTAATGACTCGAACATTGATATCCACTATGGTAAGTGAGCCCTGTCCCAACTCTTCTTGCTATTGTCTTTTGTAATAATATAGTAGCAAGCAATATGAGTATGTTGGGTAAATATTTGCTGAACATTTAAAAGGATAAGAATGTTAGAAGAGTTAATTCTATAAATTTAATGTAAATTATAGCAGCATACTACATCTATTGAAAAGTTATGCTTATTATTTTGAAAAATAGTTGATAATTCTAAAATCATTGCCAAAAGACATTTTGAAAAAAATCAAGATTGGAAGCATTATTTTGAGTCATAATTTCCACATAACAGAGACACTTCCATCTTGAATTCACAGACCAGTAATGTACATTACTGAAAATATATCGTGTGTTGGCATTTTGGCATTGAACCAGAACATGTGACCAGCTCTCCTACCTCCTCGGCTCAGTTTAATTGCTTTCGATGAGCATATTCTTTCAAATGTGGTCCAACTTCAGAAGCAAGTTGCATTCAGCATTCCTGAAAATCTTAAACACAACTTCATGCCCTGAAATGTTGATATGTACCCAGAAAAATCAACTGACTTCCATGTATTAAGCTGATCCAGATGACACAATGTCGATGTCTGTGGCTTATGTATAATACCTATTCCACAAAACTAGCTTTATCTCATCTATGACCCCTGCCCTCAATAGATTTTATGTGGCATTGAAAATCATTTCAAACTTGGTTAAGGATTATTGCTAAATAATTTTCTTGAACATCAACAATTAGGAAGTTTCATTCAATCAAGAAACACTGTTGGGTTGCTTTGTTGCAGAGTTAGTGTACAAGGCATCTCTTCATGTATTATGTAAGGACATTCTTAAATTACAATGTTAAAAGAGATGACACAGCACTGTGAGATAAATAGTAATTCCTTTACCAGCTTGATTCTGTTTGTAACATTTAAATCTCTAAACCATGACCAATTATGCTGGGGAGGAGGGTGTGGCAGATTGCATTATTTTAAAATGGACTACCCCAGTGCTCTTCTGTAACATGACCTTGCCCCCACCTGAGCAAGAGATGAAGTCTGTTTCTCTGCTCCTCAAAAACAGGGTAGGCTCTGTGAATACTTGACCCTCTAGACTATGGCAGAAGTGACACTGTGCCAATTCTAGGCACAGCCATTAGTTGACCTAGAAAATTCTTCCTGCATCTTGGAAAGCAGCTGCCATGTTATAAGTGTAATCACACTGAGACCACCATACTGTTAAAGGGTCAAGTTTCATAGAAGTTAAAATGCCATATGAAGGGATGGGGTGGGGGAGAGCAAGGATCATAGAGGCATAAGGTATGTAGGTAAAGTCATCTTAGAAATAGAACCTCTAGTCCTAATCACCTCAACTGATAGAACATGGATTCAGTAAAGGCCCAACTGAGCCCTTCAGTTCCTGACTCATAAAATCATAAAAAAAATAAAATGATTCTTTCAATCCACTAAGTTTTGGGGGTAGTTTGTTATCATTAATACATAACTGAAACTTAGATATTTGCCAATTATCTGATTAAGTAAATATATTTAAATGTCCCTCAAAGGCCTGGTTGCCAGCCCATGACACTATTGAAAGGTGGTGGAACCTTTAGGAGGTAGGGCCGAGTAGAAGGAAGTTAGATCATTGGGAGTGTTCTCTCTCTCTCTCCCTCCCTCTCTCTCTCTTTCTTTCTCTCTCCTTCTTGCCAATAGAGGAGGTGAGCAGCCTCCTCTGTTAGGAGCCCCTACCACAATGATGTGCTGTGGCAAAACAACAGGGCCAAATGACCATGGATTGAAACCTCTAAAACCATGAGAACACATAAGCCATTCCTCCTTTTAAGTTTTTTATCTCAGGTTGTTTATCACAGTGACAGAAAAGTGACTAATGCAATTGGTAAGTATAATAGGTTAGGTATATTACTGAAATTGGAGCTATACCATCTGCCTTTAGATTCTAACTTTGCCACCTAGTATCTCTAACATTGAACTTCCCATGATTTGGGTTCTTCATCTGTAAAAATAGAGATAATAATAATAAATACATCATACAGTTGTTATGAGGATTTATTTAATTAAAACTTAAGAAGCATGATGTAGACTTTAGTTATCATTATGACATGTAGCTGGGCCACAATTGTAACCAGTACAATGGTCTTATGATTGGCATAGCAAGCTTTCAGAGTCACACAGTGATGAGACAAAATTCTAGATCGACCATGAATTATGGAGCCTCTCTGGGCCTCAATGTTCCCAACCTTAGTATGAGATAGTAATATTTACTTCTCAAGATCCTTGTGGGCATTAGATGAGTGAATCAGATAAAGTAAGGACTTGGAACCTGGCAAGTGATGGGCATTCAGTAATTATTGACTCCTTTGGCATGCAACCTCACTCATTAATTTCACATACGGTGTGACTCGAGCAGCCCAAGAGAAGAGGCTGACTGATTTTAAACACCCATCAATGTTAAACACAAAATGCCCTAAAGTTTCAGAGTGAAGGCCTAGTTCCATTTTTTTCAAAGAATACCTGGAAGAGTATTGTCTTAGTCTATTTTCTGTTTACTTAAACCACAATAATTTATAAGGATAAAGGTTTATTCATCTCATAGTTCTGACGACCTCTATGTAAAACACTCTCCAACACTGTGCCATGCCTGGCACTATGTCAGTGCTTCTCTGCTATTCATAGAGTTTTCAATGGTGGATTGTTTTAGGAGTAGATTGCCAGGTCTTTCTCCTTACCCTGAAGCATCTGGTATTCCCAGGTGGTCTCCTATCCAAGGACTAACCAGGCTGACCCTGCTTAGCTTCCAAGATCAGGTGGGATCAGATGCTAGGGTGCAATGGCTAAAGATTTCCAATAGCATAGTTGAGTTAATTTTCTACCATCTTAGTACTTCACAATTGGGATTAAATTTCAACCTGAGTTATAGTGGGGACATTCACAACATAGCAGGTATCTATTTCCAAAAGGAACCTGCTGATACCCAGTATTCTTGTCTTTTCACAGGATACTGTTCTTGTCATACAAAACTATACTGTATGGGAGTTGGTAACTGTCTGAGGGTGAGCAGTATCAATTATCTATTACAACTCAAATCTATCAATCAAAACATGTTATTTCCTATGCCCTAGGCAATAACAGGCATCAAACTAACCTGAACTCAAAGGAGCAGATAAACATGAATGCTAAGCTACAAAGTTCCCAAGAAGAAACAATACAATAGAGGTCCTTAATTCTACCTGTCTACTCTGGCCAATACGAGATGCAGGTGGAAAAATGAGGGTAGTGGTGGAGGAAGAATGAGGCAAAGATAACTAACTAACTAACTAACTAAATAAATAAATAAGAAAGATTGAGATAAACTCAGCAGAGAATGTGAACATCTACTTTGCTGTAGAGAATAAAGAAAGCCTCACCAAAACAAAGGCAAGAAGTCTTGAATTGTGATTTCCAGAGACTTGTCCCTGGATAAAAGCCTTAAGAAAACTTGGAGTGATGTCTGCTCATGAGAAAATAATGACAAATCAGAAAACATAGAGAGGAGGATCAGAACAAATCACCTTTTAAGTGAGCAGAATCAGGTACCAGGAAGGACAAAATTCCCAGGACCTGTTTTATATCAGTATGGGAAACTAGCTCATTTTAAGCT
>VMDO01028289.1:0-24143 GCA_007922755.1 Pedetes capensis
ATTCCACACATTTATTGAGCTCTTTTCTCATTGGTGAGAATTTACTAGTGAACAAGCAAGATTGCATGTTCTAATACAACTTATATTTCACTGTGAGTGACAGAAAAAAACTAAGGAAATATGTAATATTTTAAGTGCTGTAAGTAAAGTAAAATGGACAATGTTGAAGATGAGGGTCATGTTTTTTCTTAAGACTATACAATTATAGATCTCATTCTTCTATATTCTCCAGATAAGACTATTACTCAAGATTCTTCACTTAAAATTTGTTTAACTTTATCTTCCTCTACATAAAACTCAACTATCCATTTATTTCTTTATTTTACAGTGATAGATAATATTGTATAGTAAGACAGGATGGTAAAGTGATCAAGAACATAAGCTTATGATACAGACTGGTAAATTGAGTTGAATCTCAAATCTCAGTCTCTAACAGATTATTTGTTCTATCAGAACCATTTATTCCTCTATAATATAGAACAAATAATAACTACTACAGCATTCTGAAATTTAAGTAGGATGATGTAGTGTAGAAAAAGTTCAAGATACTTAAGTTCTTGATATTACTTTTGTTATTATTTTATTTTTATTTGTGATTTTTAATGCACAACTTAATGTGTCACATTATGAATTTCTATGCATGCATTTGCCCATGTTCACCTCTCCCATTACACTCTCATGACTCCTCTCCCCTATCTCCTCTCTCCCCACCCATAAACTCCCCTCTACTTGCATGTCTTGTTTGTGTGTATTTATTTATGTATATACATCTTAATTTTATCTTAAGGACAACATATGTGATATTTGCTTTTCTTTCTCCATTTTTAATCCATTATCATTCCCTGCTTAAGTCCTTCTACTTTCATGACTTTTTGCTCTTATTTAAAAAAAACAATCCCTACATTTTTCTGAAACCAAGGTCCTCTCAGAAATGCCACCAATATATTAACAGGAAATTGGAAAAACTTGATTCTTTGCTATTCCTGTAAGTAATGTCACCTTTCTTTAGGAAATAATATACAAGCTATTGCATTAACTAGTTGTTTTTGTTGGGTCTGACACATAGTGACTCTGTGTACAACAGAATGAAACACTCCGCAACACTGGGCCATGCCTGACACTATTGTCAGTGCTCCTCTGCTATTCATAGGCTTTCAATGGCAGGTTGTTTCAGGAGTGGGCTGCCAGGATCTTCCCCTAGCCTGCAGCACCTGGTATTGCTAGGAAGTCTTCCATCCAAGGACTAAACAGGCTGATTCTGCTTAACTTCTGAGATCAGATGGGATATAAGGCCAGGTTGTTATGGGTGCAGAAATACATTAACTAGTTGTTGTTGTTGTTGTTAGGTGCCCTCGAATCGGTATCCGATTCATAGCGACCCTCATAGGGTTTTCAATGGCTGACTGTTTCTGGATTGCCTTGGGAGTGGATTGCCAGGCCCTTCTCCCATTTTTGTGGTGCTGGGAATTGAACTCGGGATCTCAGAGACTACAGCACAGCCCTCTACCAACTGAGCTAAATCCCAGTCCACTATATATATATATATATTTTTTTTTAAATTACTTTTTAAAGATGGCATTCTTTAATATTAAATAAATTATATGCAATACTTATAAAGTTATAATAATTACCTAAGCTAGAAGAAATATATGGTCACAGGCAATAAAAATTATTATTGAAATCCATATAATTTTTTTGTTACAAATATCCTCAATACAAAGACCAGTAAAGATAATGTTACCCTAAAACATATTAGAGGCAAAGTCAATGATCGAATTGGAATAAAATTATATTGTCAAGGCTAACAAAAAATATTTCTGTAACTTAAAGAAGACTTTTCTGATGGAATTTTAAAATGGGTAATGATGACATCAAGTTAATAATAATAGAATATTTCATTGGAATAAAATAACAATAAAACAGTTTTGCTTTTAAGTGGCAGTATTGACAGGATGGAAAAAATATATACCTTTTAAATTGAAGATTCCATGAAGTTTTTTTAGAAACTGAAAATATGCTGGAAATAATTATTCAAAAATTATTCTAGGGTACTTTATATATCTGCAACAACATAAAGTTCTTTACTTTATTCCTTCATGTTTTAGATTAATTATATATTCCGCAAGTTAAAGTTGGTTAGCAATAGGCCAAAAATCCTTTCTCTCCTTTTACCAGAAGTAGAGATTTGTATTAATCAAAGGAAAATGACACTAAGAAAATATGACAGAAGAAAATTTAATACATGTAAAGAAATACTATTTTGTAGTAGAAATTAACTAGTACTTGCCAAAGAAAATTCTAAAGAAGAAAGATAAGTAGATATAGAAAATATATATTATCTGAATATCTGAGACAAAGAAACCAAAGAGAAAAACATATGAAGGCCTCTTGTCAGCCCCTCAACTGCCCAGATCACACTGGTAAAGGGCCAGTGATGTAGTGCCCATGATGTAGTGGATGAGCTCTGAGCCAGGGGTAGCAAGTCGGGGACTGCACTTTCAGAGGCTGGCAGGGCTCACTGGGGAGTCACCCACCAGGACACCTGTGAGACTCAGTGGATCTCCAGAGAAGCCCCTCCCTGGGATGATTTGGACTCCCTAGGGAACTCCCCACTGGGGGTTTCCTCTGAAGGTTCCTGGTGATCTGCATTGTCAGGTGCCCTGCAGCTGTGGGCTGGCAGTTGCTGCCAGCATCAAATGGCAGATGCAGGCATAGCACAACAAAGCATCGCCTTTGTTTCGTTGAAGTGAGTGCCAAGTAACTACCACAATGTGCTTTCTTTCCTAGTAACCTCTGCTTTAAAAACTTGCTTCCATCTAAAAATCTACTCTTTAGCTTCTTTCTAACACATAGCTACTGGACTTGACTAGTCTTGCAGAGCAGATTCTATCTTCCTAGCTCTTCTTTGGGCTGAGGGGATGAGGAGAAATAGAGAAAGAAATAGAACCTACTCTCTATTAGACAAGATTGTTGTTGTTAGGTGCTGTCAAGTCAGTCTGAATCGTACTGATCCTCATAGGGAAAGAAGAAAGTCCCCTAAAATATAAATACATATATCATGATATGAATTTATTGCTGTAAAATTATTAGGTTGCCCTTCAAAGAAGCAACAGAAAGTAGGACAAAATGCAACTGCTTCCCTAAATTTCCAGAAATATTAATTTTACTGCAAAATATCCATTTTTACTAAAGAGGTTAAATATGGGTCTTAGCAGGTGATAAGAGATAAATATCTGTATATTATCACATTTTTGTCTTTTCATGAATATTTATAGAACAAATTGCTTTGGAAGACAGAGACAGTGTCTCCCTCAGAGGCAGAAGGCATTTATTTGTTTTCAAAAATAATGATAATGCCTGCCTCTAGGGAAAGGTTGAACAAGTTTTCTGCCAGTTCAGAGTTTCTCAGCTGTGACATAAACCTACTGTGTGCACACCCTTCACACAGGATATGCCACATCCCTCTTTGGGGACCTGAGAATCAGAGTACCTGTGGGAAGCCTAGCCATAGTGGTACATGTAATCCCAGCTTTATGAAGGCTGAGGCAGGAGGATCATGTTTTCAAGGCCAGCCTGAGCTACATAATGAGACATTATCTCAAAATTAAAAGAAGTGAACAAGAAACCCATGGTTCCTGCTATGCTATGAATAATGAAACTTCATTGTTTCTCACCAGAGTTTAGGTTCTCCACCAGCATCTATGAACCTTTGGAAGCCTAATTCCTTAGCTCATAGGTGAGATAAAGTTACACACATTTCACAGTTTTTGAAAGCAGCATGCAACATGTGATGACTAAGCATTATTTAAAGATAAGAGAGAAAATGTTTATAATAAAATCAATTTGAGTTAGGGAGCAGTAGAGATATGAAAATCAGCGGACAATTACAGCAATGTCTAAAATACGAAAAAATTAAGAGTGACATTTTTCTGTGAGTTCTCCAAAGAATCTACAGTGGATTCTGTGATTCTGAGTGAAATATGTGTAAGATATTTTCAAAGGAGTACTGTGTTAATTTCATGTTGTATAAATTATCACAGATTTGCTGGCTTAAAATAACATACATTTATTATCTCACAGTTGTTATGGGTCACAAGTACAGGCATAGCTGATGTGGTTTCCCCACTTATAGTAGCACAGGACTGGAATCAAGGCACATGTGGGGCTTGGGCTCAGAGTGTTCTTCCCTTTCATGTTCTTGATGGATTCAGTTTTTTGTAGTTACACATTAGATGTCACCACTTGTTAAGTGGAAATTAATCTCTAATCCTAAACTCCCAAATTCTTTACTCTATGATGCTCTTATATTTGCTCTCAAAATATCATAATTAAAACCAGTAGGGACCTAGTTCTTATTTTAAGGAATTTCAATAGGTTAAGTCAAGCGCACACAAAGTAATCTTCCTTTTAATTAATGAGATGTTAATTATATCCATTAATCCCCATATCTTTGTCATATAATATAACCTAATCACAGTAGGGACCATCCCAACCAATTTGCATTGCTTGCCTTGCACTTCTAAAATGTATTTTAATTGGAACCTATACCATGTAAACCAGCAAAACAAAACATGAAGAAGAAAAAAGAAGCAAAGAGAACATGTAGAGATATCTGATAATATTTATATCAGGAAATATACACCCTATAATGATTGCTTGCTCAACCTATAGACAAGCTAGTGAGACTCATGAAAAAGAGAAGTCTAGGATGCCTGGAATTAGGTCTTAGCACTCCAGACCTGAACTCTGAACAGGAGGCCAGAATGCTAATCACAACTCTAGGTTGGTTCAACTTAGTATTTGTTCTAATTTAGGAGCAAGAAAGATAATAAGATTCTGTAGAAATTGGTGACTCTACATCAGGCCATGGGAGTTAATATTTTCAGATGGTCCATATAGTCTGGAATAATACATTGCTTTATTTAAGCTGTAAAATGGAGGCATAGTTCTTACGGGAAGATGCAACTGGAAAGAAGAAGCAAGAATATGTTTAAGTTTCACAAAGGTACAAATAAAATGTCTAATCAAATCAAGAAGTCAGATAATTGATGAGAAGGGACATCATCAGGAAGATGGGGCAAGGGCTCTCGAGTATAATGGAACAAATGTATCAGAATAAATCCTAGGCATGCCAGATTCTGGGCTGAGAGCCTCAAGTCTAATAAAAAACACTCCACTGATACCTTTACATTTCTTCTGGAAATGAGGACCAAGCTTGAAGAGTTTCTCGTAAGACAAGAATTATGCCACCAAAAGGAGGAGAATCATGAATAATTCCAGTGATGTATTTCTTGGAGTGAGTCAGGAGAAAATGAATTCTCCTTGGATTCATGTTTGATTCCTATGGAAGCAAAACTTTTGTAAGTAAAAACTAAATATTTGAACCACTAATGCTCAATATACCATCATAAAAATCACTGCTTTGAGTCATTTTTTTAGTACTATGTATTCTTCAAAGAGGAATTCTTTATTTCTGTGCAATAAAGAGTCTGGTGCTTTTAATATCATAAGTAGTTCAAAGTCCATGGGCATAATGTTAATCAGTGAATAATTGAAGAGAGACTAATGCCAAATTAAACTGCAATTTTGTTCACAGTGATTCACAATGCATTTGTTTTATGATCATTTAAAAACCCTCTCTTGAGTCACATTGTTGAGTGATGTGTGTGTATGTGTGTGTGTGTGTGTGTGTGTGTGTGTGTGTGCACGGGGGGGCTAGGATGAGTTATACTAAAGTGTATCTGATAATAAAATAGCATAACACATTAACTATTAAGTAAATGAGATCCTATATGTACCACTAGGCTACTTAGTATTTGGAAGATTCAGATTGCATAGGTTACATTAAAAATGTCATTTACAAATTGTTTTACAACTTTATTTATTTACTCTGTCTATCTGCCCATCATCTAAGATATTTTCTTCTGCGATAGTGAAAGAAAAAAGGCAGTTATGTCTTTCACACTAAAAGAAAGTTGAATCTTGTGCCACTTTTTTCTATTCAGAAAGTCTTTATCCACAATGTCATATTTATTCTCAGAAGAGGAGTAATGGGCAGTCATTTACAAGGACATATTGATTGTTCATGGGAGAAGGACCTGGCAACCCCCTCCCAAAAATCAATCTGCCATTGAAAACCCTATGAACAGCAGAGAAGCACTGACAATAGTGTTTCCCCTGTTGTACAGAAGGTCGTTATGAGTCGGATACCGACTCGACGGCACCTAACAACAACAACAACAACATTGATTGTTCTGGGCTCAGAGCCTGTAATATGCCTAGGTTTATGCATGATACTACACGTGGTCATCACTGTAGATTTCAGGTCCTGGTTTGTGCATAGCTGAAAAAATGCACCCAGAGATTTTTTTTCACTCCATTAGTAGCTCTCTCAAGTATTAACCTTTAGGCAGGGTTCATCTTGATTCTGAGAAATTCAGATTTAGATTCTGCTGAACCCAAAGTTTTTGCCTTCTGTAAGTCTTAAGAAATTCTCTAATGACTAATACTTGGGCATATTGCTCTTGTGCTGATGCTCCAATCAAATACCTTAATTATCTAAAATGTTTACACCATAGACATCTTCAGCTGCCTGATACCCAATGGGAGATGCATTCTATCTCCTTGTGGAGACATTCTCCTAGAATCCTTTCACTCAGAGTTCACAAAACAGTTTTTTTTCTTTTTCACTTTGACCTACTTGCGTCTAGAATTCCCCTGAGTTAACAAATGTATAAGGATTTAGTATTGCCATTACTGGCTCCCTTTTGTACTTTTATCCTCATATGGCTGTTTGTCTTGGTTGTTCCAAAGTCTCCTAAGGAAACAAAGAACACAATTATCACTCATGGGCCTAACACATGACATGATTTGTTAAAAGTCCTCATGTGGCTCACCACTATGGCATTTCTTGGCATCCTCTGAGGCAGCTTTTAGTGTTCAGTCACTAGACAGTTATTTCTTGCTGTTACATATTGCAAGAAATGTACATTCCCCAAGCCACCAGTAAATATTGTGAGTATTCTGTTCCACAGTGTTGTATTTTGCTATTGAAGCACACCCATATCTTTGAAGGACAATAATTACTTTGTGTTTGGTATCTTTGATGTCATGGATCAGATGCTCCGCTGGTCATCTTGCCAGTGTGTCTTTACTGACTCCAAGATTTTTCTAGAGTACCAGGTGGCTGTATCTGACTGGCTTATGCTCATTTCACTCATGCTGGTAGCAAAATTGTTGGAGTAGGTCTTTAAACATCCATAAGAATTTTATTTTCTTTTCATGGGATTTTCATCTTAGGGACATCTCAGTACAATTACTTTTTCAGAAATCTTCAGTTATATATCTGTGTTCAATTTCTAATCCATAGTCAAAGCAAACATTGAAATGACTTCTTACTGGGTACCAACTACTAGATTATTCTGCATCTACTTTTCCTCTATGGTTAATTTTACTAATGTCAAGAATTGGAGATGTTTCTATGCAGCCATATGAACTCTGAATTTCTTTGTTACTACCTTGCAATCTCTGTAGCCTCTGCTGTCCCTTGTTGCAGTCGAGTCGATTACAGATTTAGTTCTTTTAGAATTCTTTGCCCATTCTGGTTCAACAACTTCATTAACAGGGAAATTTCTTTTCCTTCTTAATTATGATGTGCTTTCAAAAGTTAACAGGTGGAACAACACCTCTTCAAGTGATGTTAAGCTCTCAGACATAGGTATTGAGGATAATCTACTTTGTGGCTACATTATGGTATGGGGAAATGTCGACCCTATTTTGTGGTGCTTTGGCAAAGAGAACAGAATGCAAAAAATATTTTCTAATATTTTATGTACTTTTCCTTTTACCTTCTCTTTAAATGATTTTATTTTGTATTTTAATTGACTTATTAATTTCTGTTTTGTTTTATCTCATTGTATCTTCATATGGTTGGACATTAGATGAAAAAGTGGAAAGGAAGGAAAAATGTCCAGTGACACTTGGCTTTTCTCACCTTATCTGATTATATCTGATGGCTAAAGGGTTCATTTCATGTTTGTAAATTATATCTTATCTTTTGCATACATTCGTGCCCATGTCTCTTTCCATCTTTCAGGGCTTTTTTTCTTACTAATCTGTAAGATTAAATATAGTTATGCATATTTTTATACAAAATGTTATTTTATCAGGTATAGATAAGATATGTGCTTTAGGATATCTTCTCCTTATGGCTTTTTCTTCTTTTTTTTTTTCTTCTTCTTTCTTGGAATTTTGTATGGACAGAAGTTCTTTTGTGTGATTTGTGTTTTTAGTACTTCTTATGTTTTTGTTTAGTAATTATTTACTTTGTGAAAAGGGTTCCTTACATGTGCACTGCAACTCCTAGTTTCCCTCTGACAATGCATAAAGTAAAAGGACAAACTACAGATTTAATAAATATACACTTTAAAGGCATATAACATCATTGTGTAGCCAGAGTATATAAAATAGAATAACTAATCAATAGCAAAAATGACATATAACAAGACAGCTGAACGATCTAAAATGTCACTTCATAAGATAGTAAACCCAAATATGTAAAAATGATTAAAAATATTCATATGTTGTTAGTAATCAGGCAGATGCAGATTAAGCCACAGTGAGATACTGTCACATACCCAGTGGATTTGAAGAAATTGTACAATTTGAACAAATATTGTGGGAATGTGTTACAACTGGAAACCTTGTGTAACACCAGAATGTAATTGAAACAATGACACTGAGAAAGAGTTAGGAAGCATCTGGTAAAGGAGAAGATGAGCATATAACTCCACAAGTTCATGATTGGGAAAATATCATGCAGGAAAGCATGCATATGAGTATCCTTAAAGACACAGAGAGACGAAAACAGCATTGTTTGTAAAGCATGACGGCTAGAGAAAACCTAAATGTTCATAAAATGTATAAATAAATTCCAGCACACTGACATGGGAAACATCAGAGTCATGAAAATGAAAGTATTGCACAAATAATCAAAAGCTTCAAAGAATCTTAAGGGCATAATACTGAGAGACAAAAGTCAGACAGAGTGTATGCAATTTGATTACATCAAAACAAACTTCAAACTTTGTTTAGATAGTATATTAGCCAGCTGGTACATCACTCTGACAAACAAACAAACAAACAAACAAAAAAAACCCTGATGTGAACAAATTTACAATGGGGGATAGATTTATTAGGGACTCATGGTTAGATGCTCAGAGCCCATAACAGTGACAGGGTAAGCATGGCAGCATCAGCCATCAGGACCCATAGTACATGACCTCATACCATGGCAGATAAGAAGCAGAGAGCAGAAACAGCGACTGGACTTGTGGTCTGAGATATAAACCTCCGAAGACCTGCCCCCAGTGACTCACTTGCACAAAGCTATATCCCACCTCCCAAAATTTTCATAGCATCCACAAACAGCGCCACCCACTAGAGACCAAAAATTAAATCATATGACTTTTGGGAGACATTTTGGATTCAAATTATGACAGATGCTAATAAAACAATTAACAAAAATAAGGAAGAAATGTCACAAATATTATAGTAATGATTACTGCTATAAGGATGAAATTATGATAAATGAGAGGCATGTAAAAGCTTATAAAATATATAAAGTTTGTTTTATTTGAGAATTATAGGTGAATTCATTCCACACAATAATTTGAATTGCATACAATTTTCTCTGCATTATTTCACATTAAAATGCATTGAAAGATCATTTTACAAAATATTATCATTATGTTCAATGTCATTATTTATAGTATAAGTGTGAGAACTCATATGCTAATTGGAATTTACACACTATGTAATTACAGGACATTTTAATACTTTTATTATTATTCTGTTTATCTGTATTTGTGATAATATATGGCATAAAATATATGGTATGTATGTTGCTGTTGTTAGATGCCATCAAATTGTATCCAACTCATAGTGACCCAATATACAACAGAATGAAACACTCCCTGGTAGTGTGCCATGCCCAGCACTGTTCTCTGCTATTTATAGGGTCTTCAATGGCTGATTGTTTTGAGATTATTTCGGGAATGGATTGTCATAGTCTCCTCTCGTATATACAATTATGACATATGTATATAAAATCTATAAAATACATATATAATATATAAAATATATATAATATGTAAATATATAATATAATCTATATGTATTATATACATAAATATATAACATATAAATATATTTATGTATATAATATATAATATATATACATTATATAATATATATATACACAATAATATATAAAATATAAATATAAAATATATAATATATATAAAATCATGTTTTAATAATATAATAATATTAAATAATTAAAATTTGGTTCCAAAAGTAATGGAGCAGCTTGTAATTATTCACTATATTAAATACTGAATGTGCAACATATTATTTTAATTGTGTTCTGCGGATGAAGAATTTTTTGGAGAATCTAAAATTCTAGATAAAAATATTTTAAAGCTGCCAAATCCAGTGTGTTTAAATTATTTATCATGAAAATGTACTGAATAACTTTGGCCTATTAAAATATTCTTCAATCAATTCTATGCCCCAGTTTGCTGACATTTGGTATATTTCCAATTATTCTCAGGGCATCTCGGAATTCTACAGAAAAATTTAGTTATACTTTAATAATTTTTATGCTGATATACTATCAACTACTGAACCAGATATATCTGAGGATGTCTAAGAGCTCAATTGGATATCTAACCAAGACTATTAGAATAAGAAACTGGGAAGCCCATTAGCAAAGAATACATTCTGATGTTAGCATAGGGTAACCATTGTAAGGGAGAGGCAAAATAAATTAATGATTAGGAATGCAAGTTCTAAATCAGAAGCAAGAGAGTTTAAACTTTTCTCTATTTCAATTTTGTATGACGGAGCATATATATCTCATGGCAAAATGACACATTAATGATATCTAATGTAATTATTATAATCATTAAATAACATAACAATGCATAGCTAAATGTCAATTTAAGATCTGTTCTTAAATAACAGTTTCCCAGTGTTCAGAGAATTGATCCAACTGAAGAAAATAGAGCATATCTATGCTCATTGATCAGAATACCTGACCTACATTTAGTTTCAAGTGGCAGAGTTGACAGGCAGCATCCAAAGGAGGCTTGTATATTTTTAGATAACAGAAGTATTAAGAGAATCTGAGGAGCACTATAATAAAAATAAAGAAAATTATTGCTCGACATTATCTGGCACCTGTCAGATTTTTTTAAAGTGAAATTTTCAAAATAATTAGGAAAAAATATTGAGGGGAACTGGAAGTATGTAGGAAATGGAAAAAGACTTAAACATATCAAATATACATATATCATATAGCATATATAACTGAAGATAGTTTATTTGAAAAACTAAAAGATAGTAGAATGACTAAGTCCAAACTAACTGAGATTCCTGAATTAAAGTAATATATAAGTTGTATTGTTAATAAAATTGAGGATATTTAATATAAAATAATCCATCTCTGACTTCTAATATGGGATTCTAAAAATAGAAATGTATGAATGTCTTTGACTAACATGATTCTAGGCTGTTGTATAGTCTTACATTCTCCTCAACATTAGTTAGCTTATACATCACTGTGACCAAAATATGTGGCAGAGACAACTTAAGAAGGAAAAATTTATTTTGGCTTATGATTTCAAAGGGTATCAGTCCATAGTGATTTGGAATGAATAGCCATGAAGTTGGTGGCAGGGTTTGTGGCAAAGGACAGTTCTTTGCATTATGATGGACCAGTGGCAGAGAGCCTGATCTGCATGAGGTGCCTGGCTAAAGAATTCAAGTTTCCCCCCAGTAACCTAATTCCATGAGACATGTCCTGTCTCCCAAAGTTCTGTAGCCTCACCAGTCAGTGCCACCAGTTGGGGATCATGCACTCAGACCTGAGCCTGGGTGGATATTTTGTATTCAAGCTGTAACAATTACTAATGAATTCCAATATTAGGAAGGAATAATGCTATGATAGGTTTTTCAGGACTTAGAGAGGAAGGGGATTCTGAAAAGAATCACTAATCATGTTGGCTTTAGAATACGCAATTCTTGGTTAATATAAGTACTTAAAATATGGTATAATAGTTAAGATCAGCAAGATTGTATGACAATAAAACAATGACCCAAATTTTAGTGGTTTACAGAAATATGTTTGTCACTTTTACTGCATGATTATTGTGGGCCAGCTATAGTTCTCATCCATGTTGCCTTTTCTCTAAGATCTAGGTTGAAAGAAAGTACATGTCTATATGTGTGTGTTTGTATGTTTGTGTATACACACATAGGTATATGTTCAGATCTGAAACTTCATGCCACCCTCCAACTCATATGTTGAAACCTAAACTCTCAGGTGATGGTATTAAGAGGAAGTATTATGGTTTGAATCTTATATGTCTCCCAAAGACCATGGGTCAAAAGATTTGTTGTCAGCCTGTGGCCGTACTGGGAATGGAGGAATGTTTAAGTGTTGTGACCTAGTAGCATTTAGTTAGGTCTTTGGGGGGCCTGTCCTGGGATAGGATATTGGAACCAGGACCACTTCCTTTCTCTAAGAGGTTTGCCTTACCTTGTGCTTCCACCATGATGTACTCTCTTACCACAGGCCCAAAAGCAATGGGTCAAATGGATTGAAACCTCTGAAACCACAAGCTAAAATAAACCTTTCCTCTTTATGAGTTTACTTACTTCAGATATATTGTCATAGAAATAGCAGACTAATGCAGGGAGGGAGTTGTTGAGGGTAGAGACTTAATGAATGGGTCATTGGCCCTAGGAATGAAGCTTGAGAAAACATTTTTGCCCTCTCAGTTATGTGAGGATAGAGCTAGAAGGTACCCATTATGAAGCAGAAAGGCCTACTAGTCATCCAATGTGATGGTGACTGGATCTTGGATTTTTCACCCTCCTGTGCTATAATGATAAAAAAATCTATTATTTATAAGTTACTCATTCTAAGGTACTTTGTTATAACAGCCCAAATAGACTAAAACAATAGATAGTCAAGCATCTCTTAATGACAGATTATGTTCTGAGAAATGACTTGGTAGATGATTTTGTGCCATTTATACATCATACAGTATGTTTATGCAAACCAAGATGGCTACTGCATCACTAGGTGATATTATCTTATGGAAATATCATGGTGTATGCAGTCTTTTCTTGACTGAATTGTTATGTGGTACTTGACTGTATATTTTAAAATCGAGAAAATAGTTTTCTTTAGCTTAAATATAACTTTTAGTTTGTTATTCATTTTCCTTTTTTAAAGAGAGAATTCAGTACACCAAAGCACTTAGACACTTGTCAGACGATTATTATGGTGCACTTTAACTCCACTCAAAATTATGAAACATTGCACAGAAGTATGAATATACAGGTTTCTGCTCTTGGTTCCATGCTTTCATCCATTCCCTATATCCAAGGTAATTGAACAACCCCTAATCCATTCATGCAAATTTGGTCATCTGTTTCAAAAGAGGAAAATATTGTAGATTTTTAAAAATAACCTATCTTAATAATAGGCAGAAATAATGGGAAATTATGATATCCAAAAAATCCCTATGACTGGGTCAACATGCAGCCTCACAATAAATGGAGAAAAGATTGAGGATGTCCAAGATTTTGCTTTGCATGGCTCTATAATCAATCTGTGGAAGCAGCATTCAAGAAATCAGAAGACGCATTGCTCTGGGAAAAGCTGTGGCAAAGGAGCTCTTTAGAGTATTGAAAAGTAAAGATGTCACATTGAAGATAAAGGTGTGCCTGACTCGTGCCATGGTATTTTCAGTCACATCATTTGGTTGTGAAAGCTGGATATTGTATAAGGGAGACAGGAAAAGAATTGATACTTTTGAATTATGGTGCTGGAGAAGTCTATTGAATATACCATAGACTGTCAAAAGAACCAACAGATCTGACCTAGAAGAAGTGCAACCAGAGTGTTCCTTGGAAGTAAGAATGGCCAGACTGCATCTTACATATTTTGGACATGTAGTCAGAAGAGACCAATCCCTGGAGAAGGACATGATGTTTTGGAGAGTGGCAGGTCAACAACAAAAAAAAGGAAAACCCTCCACCAGATGGATTGACACAGTGTCTGCAACAATTGGCTTAAGCAGCCTATCAAGACATCACATAATGGCTTAGTGATATTTCTCATATTCACCCTAACCCAAACACTTCAAAATAATAGTCTGAAGAGCAGAAATAACTGTTTTATAACATTGAGATCACTTTTGGACAGTGAAACATTTTCAAAAATCTCTATAAAACCATGTCTATAAAAGGAAATGAACAAGTTTCTTCTGTACACTGAAACACTATTCTCACTTCTTTAATATTAAGCATAATAACATAATAAATTATTTGTTCAGACTACAATAAGATATTACAGACTGAATGGCTTAAAAATGAATTTACTTCTCAGTTCTGAGCTCTGGAAGTCCAAGATCAAAGCACGTTTACTTTTTCCTGAGTCATCTCTCCTTGGCTCCTAGGTAACCTCCTGTCTGTTTTATCTCTACAGGTTTCTGGAGCTTCTCCTTCTTATAAGGACCCTAATACTGTCAGATTTAGACCCCTCTCATAGAATCTCATTTAACCTTAATTACCACCTTAAAGATGCTATCTCTAAATACAGTCATATTGAAGCTTAGAAATTCAATATGAAGGATCTGGAAATATAGTTCAGTCTAGACTACATATCCAAAATAAAAGACATTTTTGAAGAAAAAATTTGATATGCTTGATCCATAAAGTCTGCCAATTATAGACAAGCCATAGGAAAAATGAGAATTGTGTCACCAAATCAATTTTCAAATTTCTAATAACATTAATACTACCTAAAACTAAGACTTTCTCCAGGATTTTCAACATATCTCCCTATGTTAAACCACTGAGCTAGTTAAAAGGAAAACAAATAGAAATAGCCTTGTTTTTAAATATCACTTAAACTATCAATAAAACTTGAATTTTTATACCTGAAGAAAATTAATTATAATTTGGTGTTTTGTTAAAATATCGTCATTGTCTTCAAAGATCATTTTATCACCTGCCACAGATAAGGATCATAAAGAAATTTAGAAATATATATATATAATATATATATATATATATATATATATATTATATATATATATATATAATATATATATATAGATATATAGATATATTTCAGTATATAGCATTGCAAAAACAGGAGAAGGATGTGACAATCCACTGCTGAAGCAATCCTGAAACAATTAGCCATTGAAAACCCTATGATGGTCGCTATGAGTCAGACCAAACTCAACAGCACATAACAACAACAACAACAATATATATATGAAGTAAATTAAATATGAGAAATATATTTGCCTTCTTAAACAAAATATGTACCACAAAACATATTTTCTCTGATGTGGAATGAGAAAGAAAGAAGAAAGAAAGAGAAAGAAAGTAAGAAAGAAAGAAAGAAAGGAAGGAAGGAAGGAAGGAAGGAAGGAAAGGAGAAAGAAAATGAATGTAAAAGAAGAAGGAGGACTATTAGGGAATAGGAAAGTGACCAGCAAGGCGAGGTGACAAGTGTGGTTAATGAGAGGGATAAATACTATCAAAGGACCTTTTTGGTAATTTGTTAGCCACGTTAGCGGGGAAACATGGGAAGCAGGTCTGGAGAAGGAAGTGATGGTCTGGAGCACAGGTCTGAAGACCAACAGTAATAATTATCTCCCCTCCCTGATAGCAGAAAACTCAGTTCCTCTGTGTTTCCCCTTATAAAAGAATGTATATGAGATACAGAAATTATAGTATATATTGTTGTTAGGTGCTGTTGAGTTGGGTTTGATTCATAGTAGCCCTGTGTACAGTAGAATGAAACACTCCATGACATTGTATCATGCCTGGGAATCCAAATGAATGTGGAAATTATTGAATTATATCCATAATATCACACGTAAGTAAAATTTTGCTAAAGATCATTCAAAAGTGGTTACAGCAGTCTATTGGGATGTAATTGTTGGAAAATAAGCTGGATTCAGAAGAGGGCACGGAACAAAGGGAATATTTTCTAAAGTCAGATGGATTTTGACCAAAAGCAGAGAACTCCAGAAAGATGTCTATACTTTATTTACTATGTAAAGGCATTTGACTATGTGGATCACAACAAATTATGAATAACATAGTTAAGAATGGTAATGCTGTAGCACTTAATTGTACTTATGAGGAATTTGTACATCTACCATGAGGCAGTTACTAGAACAGAGCAAGGAAACACTGCTTGGTTTAAAGTCAGTAAACCTATAGGTAAGGGCTGTATCCTCTCACCACTATATCACTTCAATCTATAGGCTGAGCAGAAAATCTGGGCAGCCAGGCTTTAGGAAGAAGAGCGTGCCATCATGATTGGAGGAAGACTCATTAACAACCTGCATTATGCAGATGACACAACTCTGCTTGCTGAAAGTGAAGAGGATTTGAAACCTTTACTGATCATCAAAGAACACAGTCTTTATATGGATTGTAACTCAACATCAAGAAAGCAAAAATCCTTACAACTGTGTCAGTATGCTACTTCATGATAAATGGAGAAAAAATATGAGGTTGTACAGGATTTTGCTTTACTTGGTTCTACAATCAACGTCCACAGAAGCAGGAGTCAAGAAATCAAAAGATGTATTGCACTGAGAAAATCTGTTGCCAAAGAGTTCTTTAAAATGTGGAAAAATAAAGACATCACATTGATGATGAAGTTGCATCTGACTCATGCCATGGTATTTTCAGTTGCATCATATGCTTGTGAAAGAGGGACATTTATTAAGAGAAATAAGAGAATTGCTGCTTTTGAATCGTGATACTGGAGAATTGTGATACCATGGAAGTGCAATCTGAGTGCTCCTTGGGAGCAAGGATGGCTACATTGTGTCTTAAGTATTTTGGGCATTTTTTTCAGAAGGGACCAATTCCTGGAGAAGGCCATAATGTTTGGGAGAATGACAGGTTAATGCAAAAAAGGAAGACCCTCAAGTAGACAAATTGACACAGTAGCTGTAACAACGGTCTTAAAACATAAAAAAGATTATGTGAATAATGTTTTTCAAATTGCATATATGAAAATTGTCACAATGAAAAGCATGTCAAAATGAATCACACTATGATGTACATTAAAAATTTCTAAAAAAAAAAGATTATGTGCATGGAACCGTGTTGGTGTTTCTTTTTGTAGTACATTGGGTTGCTATGAGTCTGATCTGACTGGAAGGCACTTATGAGAAATTGGTCTTGATAAGGGAGTAAAATCTGTTAAACAATGTCCTTTTCTATCGTTGGAGGTGGTATATGTTTCACACAGTCTTATCCTTCCTGGATGAATGTAGAAATGAGCAGTGATTTTTATTTTTTGTTTCCTTTTAGTAAGTATGCTGTTTGTAAAGACAATGTCTATGAGGAAAGCATGGATCACCGTAGGAGGCTTACATTGAGATTCACATTACAGTCCCCAAGAAAGCACAGAGCTAGGCTCTGAAGTGACTTGCTGCAGAGTCCTCTATTCCCTTTCTTTCTGCCTAATTCCCTCTAACAAAAGGCATGTCATTACCAGCCCACTATTTTGTACAATTATTATATACTAATAAAATATCTTTCAGCTTGTTTTGCTGTACAGGCTTGCATGTTGCTATGATGCTGAAAGCTTTGTCACCAGTATCTCAGATACCAGCAGGGCCACCCATGGTGGACAGGTGGCACCTGACCTTCCAGACTAAGACAGACTAAGGAGAAGGACCCAGCAGCCCACTCCTAAAACAATTAGCCCTGAAAATCTTATGGATAGCAGAGAAACACTGTCAAATATAGGGCTGGGAAATGAGACCCCCAAGCCGGAAGGCATTCAAGAAACACTTGGGGAAGAATTACCACCTTAAAGTAGAGTTGACCTTAATAACAGGAGTGGCATTAAACCCTTTGACATCCTTTTCCTAATATGGCATGACTCAAAAGGACAAGAAACAGTTCCTGCAACAATGGGCTCCATCACAAAAAAAGATGTGCATGGCACAGCATTGAGTAGTGTTTAATTCTGTTGTAACTAAGGTTGCTATGTGTTGGATCTGACTCAATGGTACCGCCCAAAAATAAAATATTTGAAAATAAAAATTTCCAGAATTCTGCAAAGAAATAATTGAATGTAATAATAGTATCCAATGAATGTAATAATAGTATCCAAAAGAACACAGGCTATATCAACCAAAGAAGTTAATAACTTTATATCTAGTTAAAAATTAATTAGTAATTATAAATTTCTCAGAATGGAAAACTTCTAACTCAGTTGCTTTCCCACATGAATTGTTCCAAATATGTGAGAAATAAAATCAAACTTAAAAACAACTTTCAAGTAATAGAAGGGAGAGCTCTTTCACCTTCTTCATGTTGTTGTTGTTGTTAGGTGCCGGCGAGTCGGTATCCGACTCATAGAAACCCTCATAGGGTTTTCAATGGCTGACTGTTTCGGGATTGCCTTGGGAGTGGATTGCCAGGCCCTTCTCCTATTTTTGCAGTGGTAGGAATCGAACTCAGGACCTCAGAGACTGTAGCACAACACTCTACCAACTGAGCTAAATCCTAGCCCATCTTCTGCATAATCTTGATAACATAATCTCCTATTAAAAAATAAAATTAAATACTTTCATTATGATAAGTGAAAACTCAAAATGCTATATCAACAAATCAGTGATACATGAAAAGAATAAATAATAATGATCAAATGAGCTTTAGTCCAATTATAGGAGTACATTAAATATTCCAAATTCAACCATAGTTAGTTAATATATTGATATAGTTAGGGGCCATAGAGTCAGATCTTACTTTTAGCAACTTTGTGCATAATAGAAAAAAGCACTACCCAACACTATGCCATGCACATGTTTTTTTTGTGTTTGAGTCCAATGTTGCAACCATCATGTTTCTTGTCATTTTGAATCTTGCTACATCAGCAACTGGAGGTCCCAAGGGATTTACTCCATTCCTTTCATTAAGGTTGACTATTTTGAGGAGGGGGCTAGGATTTTGCTCAGTTGGTAGAGTGCTGCTCTGCAGTCTCTGAGGTCCCAGGTTCAATTTCCAGCACTACAAAAGTGGGAGAAGGATCTGGCAATCCACTCCCAAGAAAATCTTGAAACAATCAGCTATTGAAAACCCTATGTGGGTCTTACATATTTCAGACATGCAGTCAGGAGGGACCAATCCCTGGAGAAAGACATCATGTTTGGGAGAGAGGCAGATCAATAAAAAAAGGAAAACCCTCCACCAGATGGATTGACACCTTGTCTGCAACAATGGGCTTAAACAAATAAGATCATGTACCTGGCACAGAATCAGGAAGTGTTTCGATCTTCTGTACATAGGGTTGCTATGAGTCGGACTTGACTCAAGGGCACCTAACAACAACAGCATTTTGAGGAGAGAAATTCGTTACCCCTCATTTCTTGGGTGCCTTCCAGACTGAGAGACTCATTTTCTAGCACTATATTTGACAGTGCTTCTTTCCTATTCATAGGGTTTTCAATGTCTAATTGTTTAGAGAGTGGGCTGCTAAGTCCTCCTCTCTAGTTTATCTTAGTCTGGAAGCTTAGTTGAAAACCGTCCACCATGGGTGGCCCTGCTGGTATTTAAAATATAGATGGTACAACTTTCACCATCACAGCAACACACAAGCCCCTATAGCATGACAACTTGAGCATATGAATAAAATATATGACCTTAATTGATTCAAAAAGTTGATAAAGTTGAGGGCTTTTTATGATTTTTAAAAAGCATCTCAGCAAACTGAGATGTATGTTATAGTCATTCTGACCCTAGATAGTTTTTTAAAAGCCTACAGAGAACATTTAATAGTGAAGTACTGAGTGGATTCTACTTGAAATATCTTGTGAGACTACAACGATTGGTCACTTCTATTAAACATTGTATTGCTGTTTTATCTGATATAATTTCCCTCATTCAAAAACAAAAGACAAATAAAACAGTATAATGATTAAAAAGAAATACAACTATCATTCTTATATAAAATAAATGTTGAAGTAGAAAATGAACAATTGATATTATATTAGAGGTAATGAGTAAATTTAATAAGGTCATCAGATGTAAGATCAATACAAAATAATCATTTTACTTTGAAAAAGTAGCCATAAGTACAAAATGTAAGAAGCACTAGTATTATCACAAATCATCAAAAAAAAAAAATCAAACTCTAAAGACTTCTAGACGTAAAAATCACAAAAATGAAGGAAATGTAAAACATCACACAAATAGACCATTAGAATAATAAGAATAAAACAGTTCAGGTAGACCCACAGATATAAAATCATTTGGTTAAGATAAGGACACCAATGTGATTTAGTGCATGGGGTTCACTTTTGAATAATTATACCACATTAACTTATATATCCAACTAAAAAGAGACTATTCCTTATCTAATGTACACAAAAATTGTTGTTGTTGTTGTTAGGTGCCGTCGAGTTGGTATCCGACTCATAGCGACCCTCTGCACAACAGGGAAACACTATTGTCAGTGCTTCTCTGCTGTTCACAGGGTTTTTCAATGGCAGACTGATTTTTGGGAGGGAGTTGCCAGGTCCTTCTCCCAAGCCTACAGCTTCTGGTGTTCCGAGGCGGTCTCCCATCCAGGTACTAACCAGGCCCGACCCTGCTTAGTTTCCGAGATCTAACGGGATCGGATGCCACAGGGCTACCGCTGCAGGCGACACAAAAATTAGCTCAAGTTTAATAGTAAATATATATCGTTTTTGTTAGGTGCTATCAAGTCAGTGTCCAACTCATAGTGACCCTATGTACAATACATGAAACACTATTGTTGTGCTTCTCTTCTACTCGCAGGGTTTTCGATGTCTGATTGTTTTTTGGGAGTGGGTTGCCTGGTCCTTCTCCCAAGCCTATACCACTTGGTGTTCCCAGGTGGTCTCCCATCCAAGTACTAACCAGACCCAACCCTGCTTAGCTTCCCAGATCTGACAGGTCCGACACCACAGTGGTACAGCTGCAGGCAAACATATACATGTGGGGTAAAATAGTAAAATTTTTGTGAGGAAACATGACACGATCTTCATGACTATGAGGTATAAAAATGTTTCTCTAAAAGGAGATATAAAATTATCACAAAATGAAAAATTGGACTTTATTAAAATTTTTACTTGATATAATTCTTCAATAAGGAAGTAAAAGGCAAATATCAGTCTACAGTATAAACAAAGAACTTCTAAAAATCAATAAAATGTGTCAAAATTCAAAATAGGTACTCAATATCATTAATCAACATGGAAATTCAAGTTGAATCCACATCAGACATGACTTTTTATAGCAAACATATTACAGTTTACCATGTATTGGACAATTAGGGCTCATGGCCTCATCTAATTGTAAATGAGGCTGGAAAGATTATTCTATTTCAACTCCCTGCCATGAAAGAGGAATACAAGCATTTTAATTCATAATGGTTGACCTTATAAGGATGATAATTTTTTTCTGGAAGAAATGCTTTTGCTTTATCAATTAAATCTTACATCTCTTCTGTTTTCATATTGCCATCACAATTTCCTACAACCTTTAAAAGCTTGATGCTTCAAATGAATACCTTGATTTGCTAGTTTATCAGTTATTAAATAAAATTTCTAAGAATGTTCTTATAGATTCAGCACTAATTATGAAATGCAATTTCAGTGTGACCCTGCTTTGTCAACTGTTCAGAAGATCAAGAGAAAAAGAGTTATGAAAAATTTTCAAAGTACTAATAATTACAAACTTTGTGAAAAATGAAGCAAAAACCCCAAGAAGAAAAATGTAATGCAAGTGAGCCAAGATTTATTCCAAGTGTTCAGCAATTAAAATATTTTACATATGAAAGCCTTTAGAATATTTACTGTCATTATTGTATGCCTCAAATGCATCAGCTTTCATTTTTTAAACTGTAAAGAGGAAACAAACAAATGAAACTACTATGTTTCATACAGATGTGCAGAGATGCTTAGCCTATGTGTTCTATTTTCCCAGAGCAGATGCTTAGGATATGCCATGGCTGGATGATTTCTCTTTATTAGGATGCTGTTTCACAGACCACCTGATTTTTCACAGACTTTAGAGTGAATGAACAGGGAGTTACTGATAATATTTTAAAAAGCCCATGAAGAAAAATTTCTGATAAAATAAAACATACCTTCTAATAGGTTTTAAATTCTCAGTACTGAAAGCCACATAAACAGAGAAAACATATTTTTAGAATAACAAAGTAAAACAAATCTCATTCAAATCAAAAGTGGGCTTCTGTAGTTTAAATGTACTTGTTAACTGTATTTTGATGTTAATTTCCTTAAACTTCTGTGTTACAAAGCTTTCTTTCATGTGATAACACTATATAGTATATGTTTAATTTAATCTTGGGGAAAAATAAGGAAGTCTTAGGAGAGTCCTACCTTCCAATAAACCAAAGAAAAAATATATATGTCTACATGACAGAACACAGTATAAAAACACAGATCTCATAAATACAACATAAAGTATCATGTGTTATAAAGTTTTAAAAACACTCAAAACATTTTCTGTAATTGCACTATTATTTTTCATGCTTCTTAAATTGTATGATGCTCTTATTTAAATTCAGTGATTCTTTCATTTTTCTCAATTAAGTCACAAATGTAAAGTTTAGTGTGCATCAGGAAGAAGATATGCATTTGGGTACACTCCAACCAACCTTAAATGGGCTTTCACATTTTACAAATGTGTCTCAAACAATGCACAGTGGCATGTACCTGTGATCCCAGTGATTCAGGAGACAGAGACAGGAGGGTTACAAATTTGAGACCAGAGGCAGCCTATGTAACTTAGTGAAACCCTGTGTCAAAATAAAAAATTAAGCAAAAAAAAAAAAAAAAAAAAAAAAAAAAAAAAAAAAAAAAAAAAAAAAAAAAAAAAAAAAAAAAAAAAAAAAAAAAAAAAAAAAAAGGAGCTAAGGCTAAGGGAGCAGCTCAGTGGTAGAGCACTTGAAAAGTGTGCACAAGGGCCTGGGTTCAATCCCCCACAGTACCATAAAACTAACAAACAACAACAACAACAACAACAAAAATGTGTTTTAATCCTAGACTAATAATCTTAAATTTTAACGTGTTGTTTTACAGGGAAAATTATTCAACAAATGGACTATTATAATAGCAATAATGGGCTGTGGTAACTATGACATGTTTATTTTCTCTATGTGTGGGTGTATTAAGAAAAGCTCCTTTAATATATTTGTGACATAATTGTGTTAGCTTGTGCATCACTGTGACAAAGTACCTGACAGAAATTATAATGAGAGGACCTGCTTCCATTAGCTAGGTCCCACATCCCAAAGTTGCACAGTCTTTCATGACAGCACCACCACTTGGGGAACATTCCTTCAAACACATGACATTTGGGGACATTTTGGATTCAAGCTATACTAATAATATATTATTTAATTGTATTTTGCAGTATTTATATAATTTAGTGTGATAAGGAAATGATAACTATCTTTAAATCAATTAAAAAATTCTAGGATTTATAATTGTTGGGCTGGGAATTAGCTCAGTTGGTAGAGCACTGCTCTGTAGTCTCTGAGGCCCCGAGTTTGATTTCCAGCACCGCAAAAATGGGAGAAGGACGTGGCAATCCACTCCCGAGGCAATTCCAAAACAATCAGCCATTAAAAACCCTTTAAGGGTCTCTATAAGTCCACACGACTCCACGGCACCTCACAACAACTAACAGGATTTATAGTTATCAATCTTACATTCCCAATTTGACATTTTTACTCTAAATTGGTTACAGAAATTGTGAACAATCTATCTGATTTTAATGGGAAATATAAGTAAATAAAATATAATGTATTCATAACTTGTTATAAAGCAAATCTTTTTTTTTTTTATTAGAAATTTTTAATGTACATCATAATGTGATTCATTTTGACATGCTTTTCGTTGTGACAATTTTCATATATGCAATTTGATAAGCATTATTCATATAGGTTACCCCTTACCCTCCTCTATGTTTCCCCCCTCCCCCCTTCCTATCTAAGTTTCCCATCCAAGTCTTCTCTATCTTTTACT
>VMDO01028290.1:5105-24241 GCA_007922755.1 Pedetes capensis
TTTGTGTCAGTTTACATGACATCCTCTCAGATTTTTAGCTGACCACTCTAAGTAGCATTCTCTATCATTGACGATTGTTTGCAAAGCACATGTTGCTTTTCACTATTAAAAAATCTGAATTACAAACTATAGAAATGATCCCTGAAAGTATATAGAAAAATACTACTAAATAAAAGATAGAGAAGACTTAGATGGGAAACTTAGATGGGAAGGGTGGGAGGAGAGGAAGCACAGGGGAGGGTAAGGGGTAACCTATATGAATAATGTTTATCAAAATGCACATATGGAAATGTCACAATAAAAAGCATGTCAAAATGAATCACATTAAGATGTACATTAAAAATTTCTAATAAAAAACATAAAAAAATCCTAATTACATATATGATTATTTGATTTAACCTCTGTCCCTCCATCCTCCCATTGCCCCCTTCCTTATAGGCAATTTACTCTGAGGATGCACAAATGAGTCTTCATCAGAAGACATGATTAAAATATATCTAGCTAATATTTGTACAACATATTTATCCTCCAATTCTTTCTTATTCTATCTAGCTACTATGACTCTTAGCAAGAACAGAATTCAAGAAGCAGCAGGTTTCAACCACAGAAAGAGCTGAGGATGTAGGCTTGTTTCTATAAAACAAAATTTGAATAGCCTACAGGTTCCTGGAATACAGGGCAATGCACTCGCTAGTGATCATTTATTACTGAATCAGGTTCCATCACTATTTACCCAAATTCAGAGAATAAACAGAATTAAGTCATTCAAGAATGAATGCTTATTTACATGAATGAAAGCCTGCAATTATACACTATTTTCAAACTCATATTGTTAATTTTAATATCTATAATGCCTTGATAAGTAGACAAGAATTATCTATAATCACACATCAAACTTTATTGATATATGAATGCAGTAGGCAGGAGCCAGATCACAGTGTGCTTTGTATACTGTGCTCAAAGCTTACAAATTTTCTTCTGAAAATTATAGGCATTACTGAAGGGTTTAAATAGAGAAGTGAGATAAAATTTTAGAATATGTTTTCTTAAAAGTTCAATTTCAGAGCAGTGAAAAGGATGGATTGAAGAGGGCAGAACAATGGAAAATAATTTGGAGACAATTCTCATATTGTTTAAAAATGATATCTAAAATTGTGCTAGTAGGAATGGAGGAGAAGGGATAGACTTGAGTGATAATTAGGATGTAGAACCAACTTAACCTCCATGGTAAAGGGGTTGGGTGCAGGAAATAAGAAAAAGAAACATGTAAGAGGTCCATGCTAGGTTTCACATTTAGGGAAGGAGGATAATGGCAGGGACATTTTTCCACTCTTGAAAGCCATAGCAAGACGAGCAGGTTTGGATAGGAAGGTCATTTTGGATGGGTGGATTGTGTAATGATTGTGAAATATAAGAGAGAAAAAAGTGGCATGCTGTACTGTATTGTATTAAATTCTTCCCTTCTAATGTCCCTCCGTGGAATTATAGGGTTATGGTCTCCCACAAAGTATAATACAGAGACAGCCATTGAGCAGGTGCTCAAATATAACTGTTGACTTGATTTGCAATGCATACACCCTACCTCCAGCCACCCACAAGAGCCACCTGGGCAAGGAGAATAGGAAGGAAATGTTCATCTAGCCTGACAGAGCAGGGATGTAGTCTGCAAATTATCCCTGCTGTCAGCTAAGTTCCTTGAGCTGCTGAACAGATGCCTAGAGAGAAGGTGGGCCCGTACCATTTACAGAGGCGGCTTGGTTGTCATGCCTGCGAATTGTGCTGCAGCAGAGCTGCCTTTCCAAAACTCACTCACTTATTTCTTTCTCTGGAATTGTGCTGTGGCCAAGACACATCTGTGGCCCTGAAAGAAAAATGAGTCGCAGAAAGATGAAGGAACTAGCTATTTCTTCACTGGAAATTTAAATAATAGGCAAAGCAGCTCTTCAGTGCTGTACCCAATTACAGCACAGCCCAATCAGCTGCCATTTGTCAGGGTAAATGGACTATTTAGGGTGTATTTTAAAATAGGGCTTGCATTTCTTACTAAGATGATTTTTTACTGTACAATAGTGCCATATTTTTGCTGTATTTAAAGTACTCAGTTTGAATGTGTAGGGACTGTGACAGCAACTTAGAAAAATCTTTTCTACTTGCCACTCTTCATAATCTTTCAGAAAGATAGATGCCAATTTTGTTCTCTGGAGAGGCAAATCGATTCACCCACTAGCAATTAACCCAACTTCTCACAATTTATAGCCCATAAGAAGCATATGTTTCCTAGATCAGTTTCATCCCTACAGTCATTCCATAGATCTTAACACTGGAGGTGGTCTTCCTACAGAAAGAACAGAGGCACGTTAATGTTTTGACCTTGAGACCCAAGAGATGGTTTTGGTGCCTCAATATAAAACTGTGAGGAAAGCAGTACTCAGCAGAAGAAAGGTAACAGGTATTTTGAAATAACTGAGCAATTTTTAGTTCCCAGGAGCTGCATCTTTACCTAGGCAGGATTGAGTCCCATGCATAGAATCTAAAAGACTGTAGATCAGCCTAGGAGCCTTGGATGGGAATGAGAATACCTAAATCCTGGTGTTGGCTCTGTTGTTAACTAGTTAGGAAGCCTTAGGAAGATTATTTTCTCTCTCTAGATTTCAGTTTTCTCACCTGAAAAAATGATGAAGCAGGAAACAATGGTCTCCATGTTTCTCCTGAAAGAAACATATATTTGATTGCTACTTAATGGGACTGAAAGGCCTAATGAAAATCTAATTTGCCCCCAATTAGCTTTCATATCAGTTTCTAACTGTTCCTATAACTACTATTACTAGATTGAACTCTCTAAGTGAAGGTAGTGTGTCCATAAAGCTACCAACAATGTGTATATGAATACACTGAAAGATGAGGATCCCAGGGAAATAAAACTCTGGACAAAGCTGATTGTAGTGGCTTACACTTGTTAATCCCAGTACTCTGCAGGCTGAAGCAGGAGGATTACAAATTCCAGGCCAGCCTGGGCTGCACAGTGAGTTTGAGGCTAGGCTGAGCTATAGAGCAAGAACTTGACTTACAACTATAACAACAAAAACACTGAAAAACAAACAAGAAAAGAAAAAGGCAGAAAGAAAATAGGAAGAAAGAAAATCTGGACAAGGAAGTTTTACAAATGTACTGTCTAATAGCTTAAGAGCAAGGGCTCAGGAGCCTGTCATGCATCAAATCAAATCTGCCAGTTACTTGTTATATGACTTTTTAAAAGTAATTAAGCCCCTCTGTGTCCTAGGTTCCTCATTTGTAAAATTAGGCTAATAATAGTTACTACCTCATTTGGTTGTTGTGATCTGATGATATAATGCATATAAAACACTTTCAACTTGGTACAGTGCCTTAATATAGGAAGCACTCTACAAATATTATCTTTAAGGGCTTTCAGCATAATTGAAGAAGGATTAGATTACACATAGGCTAGTATCAGAGTGAAATATTTTATACTAAATTATCAGACACAATGTGATTTCTGAATAGCATATATGAGATGCCCTGCTAACTGCAGTATTTGACATCTCTATTCCCCAAACTTGCAAAATAAAGGGGGAAAATCAGTTTCTAGTTATCACCACTTTGTCAGTCTTTTCCCCTTTATTTATGATGATAAATTATTCTTATTTTCCTTTTCCCTTCCTATAGAAAGATGAGAGGTAGAAGAAGATCCTTCGCTTCCCCTCTACCCTACCTTATTCTTAACCCCCTAGGCTGCTTCCCAGCTCTATTACTTCTGTCTTACTAACCATATTTCTCTATAGTCCATGCTCAGCAGAGACAATCTGTGGGGCCATGTGAACACACTACATAACAAGTAACTGGCAGAGTTGACATTCAGATTTGAATTGATGCATGATAGGTTCCTGAGCTCTTGCTCTTTAGCTATTGGACAGTACATGGGTACCCTCTAAAGGAAGACAAAAACTGGAGGCTCTCTATAAATGAAGATGGGAGTCCCAGTAACTAGAATTCTGTGAGAATTATTTTTTAACAGAAAATCAGCTAGTTTGAAGTACCTTATTTCATCCACCCAAATGGGAGAGTTACTTGGTATGGAATTTGGGATAACAAATTTTGCTTTGAATTCAAATCTCAGCATTTGGGAGGCAAAGGCAAGAGGATCATGTGTTCAAGGTCAGCCTGGGCTACATAGTGAGAACTTGTCTCAAGAAGCAAGGTCTAGAGATATAGTTCAGTGGTAGAAAACTTTCTTTGTATGTATAAGGCCCTGGATCCAATCCCCAGCAATGCAAAATTTTTTTCAATAAATAAATGACAGCATTCAAATTCATCTTGACACTCTAGAATATTGATGAGGCTAGAGTTTTGCTCAGTCAGTAGAGCATTACTCTGTGTTCTCTAAGGCCCTGAGTTTCATACCCAGCACTGCAAAATAGGAGAAGGACCTGGTAGCCCACTCCCAAAACAACCCTGAAACAATCAGCCATTTGAAAACCTTATGAATAGTAGAGAAGCACTGACATAGTGCTGAGCATGGCAAAGTGTCAGGGAATGTTTTGTCCTGTTGTACACTGGGTCGCTACGAGTGAGATCCAACTTGACAGCACCTAACAACAACAGTAGAACAACAGAATGAATTTTTTTTAAAAATGTACATTTAAAAAATCATATGTTGCTTTCAAACAGATTTTAGATGTGGCTATATAACTGCTATAGTATACCTTCTATTGTTTGTAGAATGCCTAAATGTCAACATTGTCTTAAGAAGCTTTTACTAAATAAATGATCTTTTGACATTTAAGAAATCACAGATATTTAAGCTACTTGTAAAGATAAGTGTACTTTCTCACCTATTTCAGTTACCCAGACCCAGGAACATTAGCCCAGAATGTTCTAATTGCATGTCTTCCGGAGCTGTTGTAGCAGCCAATCAGTGTTTTGTTGCATTAAAAAAAAAAAAGACTTAAGTTCTCTTATGTCTTTAGAAAGCCAATTTCAGATTTTTCATGCTATAACTTTATGAGTAATTTTTCCTTCATGTTATTCTAGATAACAATTTGATTTAAATAATATTGCCTGCTGTGGACTGCAGTGTGGATTTTGAATGCCAGACTGCTCAATTCTTGGTTAATTCCCTCATTTGGTGATAACCCATTTCCTGCCTCTTTAGCTAGCATTTTAAATATCTTCATTTAGTTTTCTATTGAGAAAGGGAGGGAGTGAATGGAAAGCTTAAAGAGAGTTCCTCAACAAAGAAAGGCTATTGGAGAGGGAGAAAAGAAAAAGAAGATTTAAACTACGATACAAAATGGAGGTACTCTGAAAATAAGAGGCAAAGCACTTCAATTTTCCTCTGATCTATAGAAAATCGACCAAAATGTAAAATGGAATTATATGAGTCAAGGCAGGAAGGAAGATTATCAAAAGTACTGCTTGTAGGTGTACATTTATTAGTAAGAAATTGACCTGCTATATTCAGATAAAAACTTACAGCTCCTCTGGGGAAGGGACTTCAGATACATGCTAATCATTTGCCTGAGCTCTTCAAAGAATTCCCAGGACACCTGTTCTTCTGAGTTTGCACATGCCTTGCATACCCTGCACTTTGAAACAGACACCAAATTCTCTCCAGCTCATAATTACAGGAAGCAGCCAAGTTCTTAACTTCAGTGTCTTGGCTACATATGGATGTCTTTTTAATATGTACATCTGTTCATGAACATTTACTATGTAGAAGACTATATACACCAGCCTCATTTACAAAAGAATCTTAGTTGAGGGCCCTTGGGACTAGAACAGTGATGAAGGGACCCATGGATCCTAGTGCCTACAACCTAGAAAGCAATCTGGCTGAATAAGGCATTTAAACAGAGTATAAAGTTATTATTTGTCAGTCAAAAATAGTAAAAAAAATAGCAAATAATATAATTTGCAGTGGCATCAAACTATGAAATACTTAGTGATAACTCAGAATGAAAATCTGTAAGACTTGCATATAAAAAGGGCAAAATATGGCTTGTTGTTGTTGGGTACCGTCGAGTCGGTATCCGACTCATAGTGACCCTCTGTACAACAGGGGAAACACTATTGTCAGTGCTTCTCTGCTGTTTGTAGGGTTTTCAATGGCAGATTGATTTTTGGGAGGGGGTTGCCAGGTCCTTCTCCCAAGCCTACAACTTCTGGTGTTCCCAGGCAGTCTCCCATCCAGGTACTAACCAGGCCCGACCCTGCTTAGCTTCCGAGATCTGACGGGATTGGATGTCACAGGGCTACAGCTGTAGGCAAATATATGGCTTGTTGTTGTTGTTGTTAGGTGCTGTCAAGTCGGTATCCGACTCATAGCGACCCTCATAGGGTTTTCAATGGCTGGCTGTTTCGGGATTGCCTTGGGAGTGGATTGCCAGGTCCTTCTCCCATTTTTGCGGTGCTGGGAATCGAACTTGGGACCTCAGAGACTGCAGCGCAGCGCTCTACCAACTGAGCTAAATCCCAGCCCATATATGGCTTAGAAATATTTAAGTACTAAATTGAAGGAAATACATATTTCTTGTTTCTTTTCCATATTATTTTGGGTTTGGATTTCATTGGATTCCCTATACATGAGAAAGCTCTGAATAGGTATTAATTACCTTGAGAAGCTAGATGCACAATTCCCTTCTATTAGCTTATGGAATAATATTCTACCAGCTGATGATCTTTTCTGAAGGATAGCCCTGCTTTCCTGTGCCTTAACCTCAAGCTGTTACTGTCCTACAAACTTAAATGCAGTAAAGTTCTTCCTATTAGAAGAAAGTTTGAGCTTTATATATAATGGGTTGTATTACAATATTAAAATAAATCTGTGTCCTCAAGTTCTCTATTTTGCCATCTTCAATTTTAGTACTTGATACTTCCTTAAATAAGATCCACTGGTACAGGCTATAGGAAAATATCTGTACCTAGTTCTTGATGTCAAGCAGGGAAGAGAAGAGGTGTGTACCTTGAAAAGATGCTGAATGGAAAATTGTGGAAAAGATGAAGGCAAGTATTGTTCCAAGAAAACAATTAGAGCAGTAAGGTCCATAGAAGCACCTATTCCCCTTTCTGGAGTCTGGTACCCTTCCTTAGTATGCTCCATTTGCAGAAAATGCCTTCACTCTGCACATGGCAGGTTACATGGGGCACTGTATCAACTTTTCAGATGTTTCCTTCCTTTCTTCTTCCCACTAGCCCTAGCACTAATTACAACAGATTCCTCTAGCCAAGTCAAAATTTCTTTTCAACTATACTCTTATTTCAGGTACAAAAGGGAAAAGTACCCAGTATGACTCATTAATCAGAAATAACTATATTATGTTTGAATTTGCAACATAAATTGTACATTTATAAATCTCTAAAGATGGCATTTTATATATTGAGGTGTGAATTAGGGGACTTGGGAGGAATAAAGGAGGAATTTTCTATCATGATTTATATTCAGTTCTTATTCTGTCTATAGTAGTTTTGTTGCAGGCCAAATATTTTCCGAAAATGACAAGTCCATAATAAATTCCACTCACCAATCTGAATTATAGAGTCTGGACTGGGGAATATGATGGGTCTAAGCCTTTGATTGATTTTCCACTATATATACTATTTCTCCCTAATTTCTTTTTCTATAGAATTTATAAAATGGAGGGATCCCGTGTGCTTTTGGTTTTCCTCCTATCCAATTTTCCATTTTGATTCCTGGACACCAACAAATGGCTCTAGGATATAGGACTAGAAGACTTTGATTTCAATCTTTTCTTAGCCGCTCCCGCCCCCCAGCATAAAAAGAAAGGGAAAAAAGGCAAAAGAAAGAACACAATTGCAGTCTAAGAAAATAAATCCACTTATGGCTGTTTTAGATATGTAATTTTTAAAAGCTAATTCTTGTCTGGCCCAAAACATAAGGATATTACTTTTAGTGTAGGTAATAAAGATATGTTTTGTTCAGTTGCTTGAATTAAACAAAGCTAATTCTTTCAACTTATCTATTTTGGGGTTCTGCTACTCAAAAAGAAAATGACAAAATGGAATGAAATATTAACACAAAGAAGGAAAGTACAAGGTGTGAAATTGCTTTTAAATCGCCATTTTTTTCTAGGTTTCCCAAGTATATCAACAATCCCAAGTATACCAAACAATTTTCCCCTCACATTCTTCACCCCTCTTTCTCATATATGCCTAATTTCTTCGTCCCATTTGACCCACGCCTTGACAGCAGTTCACTTCTCCCAAACCTTCAACCACTGCAAAACACTTGGAACAATTTTTCTAGTCTAAACGGAGCCAATAGCCTCGGATATAGTGTGGCTATTCAGGATAATTTCTCCTCAGGGAAGTATGGTGCTCTTCCATCTGGAAGGGTACATTTCCATGTGGATTTTTATGTCATAGTAGGAAGTCAATACTCTCATGGGCTCCTTTGGTCTCCAAAGAAAATGGATCTATTTCTAATTAGAAATGCCGAATAACAGCCTACTAGCCCCCATTTTGGGCTGGGATTTAGCTCAGTTGGTAGAGCGCTGCGCTGCACTTTCTGAGGTCCGGACTTCAATTCCCAGCACAGCAATAATGGAAGAAGGGCTTGGCAATCCAGTCCCAAGGCAATCCTGAAACAGTCAGCCATTGAAAACCCTATGAGGGTCGCTATAAGTCGGATACCGACTCGATGGCACCTAACAACAACAACAAAGCCCCCATTTTAGGGCTGGGATTTAGCTCAGTTGGTAGAACGCTGCTCTGTAGTCTCTGAGGTCCCAAGTTCAATTCCTAGCACTGCAAAATGGGAGAAGGGCCTTGCAATCCACTCCCAAGGTAATCCCGAAACAGTCAGCCATTGAAAACCCTATGAGGGTCGCTATGAGTCGGAATCGACTCAATGGCACCTAACAACAACACCAAAAGTCCCCACTTCAAAAGTACAACCTCCAAATTCTGTGCCTCCAGCTGAGAGAATTAATCTTCAGAAAGTTACAGAGGAATAGTATTTAGCTCATTCTCTCCCCTAGTTACTTATAGTAATAATTTCTTAGTTTCTCTCTCTCTGTTTCTATTCTCCCATCTTAACAAAACTTGAATTTCTCAGTCAAGACAATTAAGTAAAATCAACTCCACTTCCAGCCATATCTCCAAGAAGACCTTAATTAGCTCAAGCTGATTGGCATTATCTCTTTCCTTCAAAGATAATATTTTTGGCCCACAGACAAACATATGAAAAATTGAACTATTTATATTTGAAGAAACATTTGCTAAGGGTTTCTGAGAAGTATTTTTTCATTTTGATGGAAGAGACATAAAAAGATGTTCTTTCACACACACACTGAATAAGCAGAAAGATATTAATTAAACCAAGAGATACAGGCATGCATCTTTAGATTTAGAGTGAGTCAGATTTAGAATATACTTGAGTTCATGAAAGGAAAAGTAGAGTAAAAATAAATGCAAATAAAAGGAAATAAAAGGAATATTTCTTTGTCATTGATTTGCTAGATCAACCCTTGCCTGAAGCATAACTTAGCTCTAGAATTCAAGTTGTAAATTCCAATAACATTTTTTGGACTTTAAAATCCATAGTGTGAACTATGCTGTTGCGGTGGTGGATACTTCCAATCATAAGTAAATTAACCAAAACAGTATTCTAAAGTGACTATGGAAAGAACGTGAAACAAAAACATAGTAACTATATGATCCTTGCTCCTAGACAATCATGTTCATGAATATTTATTCATTTTTATACAGAAAAAAAGAAACTCTACATCCATATCATCAACTTCTTAGTTTCCACATATGAAACATGTGAGAACATGCATTATGCATCTTCTTCTGCCTGGCTTATTCAACTTAACATCATGTCTTTTATTTCCATTTATGTTGCGATAAATGAAAGAATTTTATGAAAGAAGTGCTCAGAAAACTAGCAACAGAAAGAAATTTTCTCAAGGCTTTTATGAAAATGCCATAGTTAACATGCTCAGTGTTGAAAGAATGAAAGCTTTCTCCGTAAGATCAGAAATAAGATAAAGAAGCTTGTTATTACCACTGTTATTCAACATTGTGCTAGAAGTTTTAAAGTAATTGGGCAAGAATAAAAAACTTTCCAAAACTGGAAAGGTAGAAGTAAGACTGTCCTCAGATGGCATGATTTTTTCCCTGTAAAGCCAAAATTAATCCACCAAAAACTATTAGAGCATTTAGGCTCATTTAAAATAGTTACAAAATCAACACAGAAAAATCAGTTTTGTTTCTATACAACATCAATAAACAATCTGGAAATGGAATTGAGAAAATAATTCTATTTGCAATAGCATCTAAAAGAATATAATAACGAGCCAGAGGCAGTGGCAAACACCTGTGAACCCAGTGGCTCAGGTGGCTGAGGCAGGAGGATTGCAAATTCCAGAGCAGAGGCAGCCTGCATAACTTAGTGAGACCCTGTCTCAAAAACTTCAAAAAAAATTGTCAGGGGGTGCAGCTCAGTGGTCCAGCACTTGTAGAGCATGCATGCATGAGGCCCTGGGTTCAACCTCCAGTAACACACACACACACACAAAAAGTATACAATAACTAGGAGCAAATTAAGAAGATTAAAGACTTGTACAATGAAATCACAAAACATGGCTAGAAGAGATTAAAGAAAACCAAACTAAATGGAAAAGCATCTTGCGATCATGCATTGGAAAACTTAATAATATTGTTGTTGTTGTTAGGTGCCGTCGAGTCTTTATCTGACTCATAGCGACCCTCTGTACAACAGGGGAAACACTATTGTCGGTGCTTCTCTGCTGTTTGTAGGGTTTTCAATGGCAGATTGATTTTTGGGAGGGGGTTGCCAGGTCCTTCTCCCAAGCCTACAACTTCTGGTGTTCCCAGGCAGTCTCCCATCCAGGTACTAACCAGGCCCGACCCTGCTTAGCTTCCGAGATCTGATGGGATCGGATGCCACAGGGCTACAGCTGCAGGCTTAATAATATTAAGATATCATTATTATCCAAAGCTATCTATAGGTATATTGCAATTCCCTATCAAAATTTTAACAAGCATTTTTTCAGACATGGAAAAAGTGATCCTAGAAATTAAATGAAATTGTGAGGGGCCTTAATTAACAAAACACCTTGGAAAAAGAAGAAAAAAGTTAGAGGATTCACATTTCCTGATTTACAAACTTTCTACCAGCTGGGCGTGATGGTACATGCCTTTAATCCCAGCATGCAGGAAGTGGAAGCAGGAGGATAATGAGTTCAAGGCCAATCTGGGCTATTAGCAAGTTCAAGGCCAGTGTGGGCTACTTAGGCTATGTGTCAAATAAGCCAAGGGCCTGGGATATAGCTCTGTAGTAGAGTGATGCCTAGTATGTACAAAGTCCTGGGTTTAAATCTCAGCACTACACACACATGCACACACACACAAACAAAAACTTATTAGAAATCTATAGTAACCAAAATGAAGTAATTCGGGTGGGTGGTACATGCTTTTAATTCCACCGACTGGGGAAACAGGGACAAGAGAATTACAAGTTCAAGGCAGAGGTAATCTTTGCAATATAGCGACACTGTCTCAAGATAAAAAAAAATTTTTAAGGAGTAGGAGATGTTGCTCAGTGGTAGAGCACTTGTAAACTCTGGGTTCAACCCACCAGCACTGCAAAAAATAAATAAATAAAAATAAAATGAAGCAGTACTGTCCTAAGAATAGGCAAATTAACCAACAGAATAGAACTGAGAGTTGATAAATAAACCCAAACATCTACAGCCAACTGATTTTTTATAGTGGTGCCAAGTCCACTCACTGGGGGAAAAATAATCTCTTTAACAAATGTTGCTAGGACAACTGGCTTTCCATAAAAGAAAGAATAAAGTTGGAATATTACATCAAACTATATAAAAATTAACTCAAAATATATCAGAGTTCAACTCAGGTGCCAGGGCATATGCCTATGTGCCCAAGACTCAGAAAGTACAGGGAGGAGGATGATGAGTTGGAGGCTAGAGGCAAGACTCTGTCTCATGATAAAAATTTAAAAAGGAACTGGGCAAAGTGGTAGAGCACTTACTTTGCATGTGTGAGGCCCTGGGTTCAACTCTCTAGTACTGCAGAAAATAAATAAAATAAAATAAAAATAAAAAATTTAAAATGTATCAAAATTCATACATGTAAGAAATAAACCATAGACCTCTTAGAAAAACATATGGGCAAATCATCAGGACCCTGCATCCTAAGATATGACACCAAAAGCATCATCATGAACAATAACAAAAATAAGTTAAGCTTCAATATTTGAAAGTGATTTAAAAGATATTATCAGAAAAGTGGAAACACAACCTATAGAATAAAAGAAAATATTTGCAAATCATATATCTGATAAATGTTTAATATAAAGAATTTCTAATACTCAACAACAAAAAGACAATCCAATTAAAGGGTAGGAAAGTCTTGAATAGAAGAGCTGAGGATATAGCTCAGGGGAAGAACACTTGCCTTACATGTACAAACCCTGGGTTTGATTTACAGCACTTCAGGAAAAAAAAATAATAACAATAAATTCTTCGGCAAGGCACTGTGGTACATGCTTATAATCTCAGCAATTTAAATGACTGGAGCAGGAGGATTGTAAGTTTGAGACCAGAGGTGGCCTGTGAAATTTAGCAACACTGTGTCTTAAAATAAAAAGTAAAAAGCAGGAGTATAGGGGTGCATCTCAGTGATGGAGCACTTGTCTAGCATGCATGAGGCCCTGGTTCAACCAATACTGAATAAAGACCTTACTAGATATTTCTTCAAGAAAGATATATAAGTAGCCAATTAGCACCCAAAAACTATATATCATTTGTCATTAGAAAATTACAAATTGAAACCACTGTGAGAAATTACTGTGTACTTAATAGGGTGGTCATCATTAAAAGAAACAATAACAAGTGTCATTGTGAATATGGGGATACTGGAAGTCTCATAAATTGCTGGAGTGTATGTAAAAAACTGTAGAATACAATTTGTCCATTCTCAGAAAGTTTAGCATAGAATTATCATATGACTCATATTTTCCATACCTAAGTACATACTAGGGCTTGGATTTAGCTCAGTTGGTAGAGCGCTGCGCTACAGTCTCTGAGGTCCTGAGCTCAATTTCCAGGACTGCAAAAATGGGAGAAGGACCTGGCAATCCACTCCCAAGGCAATACTGAAACAGTCAGCCATTGAAAACCCTATGAGGGTCACTATGAGTTGGACTCTACTCGATGGCACCTAACAACAACAACAACAAAGTATATACACAAAAGAATCGAAAACAATAAATCAACACATATATTGTATGTCAGTGTTCATTGTGGCGTTATTCACAATAACCAACATGTAGAAATAACCCATTTCCAGTAACAAATGAATGGATACATAAAACTGTGGTTTATGTACATATGGTAGAATATTATATTGCTATGAAAAGAAGTAAAGTTCTCGTACAGGCTATAGGATGGTTAACCCTTGAAAACAGTATGTTAAGTGAAATAAGTCAGACGTAAAAATAATAAGTATTGTATGATACAATTTTTATGAAATATCTAGGATCAACCAATCCATGGAGACAGTAAGTACATTGCAGGTTACCCAGAGGTAGAGGGGAAGGGAGACTAAGAGAGAACTTAGAAATAGACTCACACATATGCCCAACTGATTTTTCACAAAGGTACAAAGTATTTGAATGGAGAAAAGATAGTCTTTTTGATAAATTCTTTTGGAGCGATTGTATATACATAGGCAAAAAATATATAGCACATTGTCTCACACCTTATACAAAGTTGATCTCAAAATGACCACGAAATTAAACATAAAATGTAAAGCTGTAAAACTTTAGGAAAAAAGTAGAAGAAAATCTTCAGGATCTAGCTGTTGTTAGGTCCTTTTCAGTCTTTATCCAACTCATAGCGACCCTACGTATAACAAGTGAAACAGTACTGTCAGTGCTTCCCTGCTAGTCATAGGGTTTTCAATAGTGGACTGAATTTTGAGAGTGGGTTGACAGGTCCTTCTCCCAAGCCTACAGTATCTGGCATTCCCAGGCGGTCTCCCATCCAAGTACTAACTACGCTCAACCCTCCTTATCTTCTGAGATCTAATGGGATCAGAAGACACGGTGCTACAGCTGCAGGCCCTCAGGATCTAGAGGCAGGCAAAGAATCCTTAGAAAGGCACAATCCATGAAAAAGCACAATCCATAATAAAAACACAATCCATATAAGATAAAGTGTATAAATTATACTTCATCACAATTAAAAACATTTAGCCACACACCCTGATAAATGCCTATAATCCCAGCTACCCAGGAGGCTGAGGCCAGGAGGGTCATGAATTCAAGGGCAGAGGCATCTGGTGCCATTTAGTGAGACCTTATCACCAAATAAAATCTAAAAAAGTGTCTGGTGGTGCAGCTCAGTGGTAGAGTACTTGCCTAGCATGCACAAAGCCCTGGGTTCAGTTCCTTAATACAACAACAAAACTTACAGACTTTTAGCTCTATAAAAAGACCCAAATAGGATACAGACACAAGCTATACATTTGAAGAAAATATTTTAAGATTCATAACTGACAAAGGACTTGCATCTAGAATACATAAATCTTAAAATGTAGCAGCAGAAAACAAATAATCCAGTTAGATAATAGGTGAAATATATGAAAAAATACTTTACTAAAGAGGATATGCAGATGGAAAATAAGTGTGTGAATATATGTTCGACAACATTAGGCATTGGAAAAGTGCAAATTAAAACCATAAATAAATGCAAAATTAAACCATGTTCTTGTTAGAATGGCTAAAATAAAAATGTGTGACACTGCCAAATACTGACAAGAATGCAGAGAAACTGGATAACTATAAAATCCTTCAGAAACTTCAGAAAACAATGTATTTATTTCTTTTAAAACTACATATGTTCCAGGCATGGTAGCACAGGGTGATAATCCCAACAATTCAAGAGGCAGGAGCAGCCTGCATAAATTAGCAAGACCCTGACTCAAAATAAAAAATAATATGCTGGGAGTGCAACTTAGTGGTAGTGTGCTTCCAAATTACGTATGAAACTCTTTAGTTCAGCCCTCTAGTACTGCAAATAAAACAAAAGAAAATAAGAACTTTTTAAAAAGTAAAAAAATGGGCTGAGGGCGCAGCCCAGTGTTAAGAGATTTGCAAAGTATGTGGGAGGCCCTGGGTTCAACTTCTAAGTGCAAAACAAAAAAGAAAAAAAAACCCAACTATATATGCAATTATCACATGGTTTAGCAGTTACACTCTTAGGTATTCATCCAAGAGAAATGAATACTTATGTTCACACAAAATCCTGTACATGAATGTTCATAATAGCTTTATTTCCAATTGCCAAAAACAGAATTAGTTCAGATGCCCTTCAGTCAGTGGGTACATGATTAAAGAAATCATTCTATATCTACACTACAGAACGCTACTCAGCAATATATAGGAATGAGTTCTTGAAATACATAAAAACTTGAATGAAACTCCAGGGAATTACGGTTAGTGAAAAAAGTCAATGGCAAAATGCTACATATGGTATGATTCTACTTATGCAGCATTTAGGAAGTGAGAAAATTATGAAAATTTTGAGTAGCAAGAGAAACTGACCCATTACATACAGCGGAATAAACAAAATTTATAGTATACCTTTTGTCAGAAACTACGTTAGCCAGAAATTTATGAGGAGATATCCTTAAAGAGCAGAAAGGAAAACCTGTCCAACCAGAATTCAATATCTTATATATTAGTCAATTTAGCAGTATGCTTCTAAACAGCCCATGGTTAAGAAGGAAGCACAAGAAATTCTAGAATACATTTGAGTTAAATGTAAACAAAATCAAAATCTATCAAAAATTTTAGGACAGAACTAAAAAATGCTTAGAGGAAATTTATATAATTATGGTCTGATGTGTAGTTCAGTGGTAGAATGCTTGCCTACCATGTGCATACACGCTGGGTTCAAACCCTAGCACCACCTACACACATGAAAATTCACTAACCATTAATATATTTGAATAAATGGAAGTGCTTATTACCCTTATTTGATTATTACACATTCTTAGTATTGATTATAATCAATGAGATTTTCACACATTATTGAATTCTCATAATGTACACTATATAAATCTAAATATATGTCTCAATAAAAATAAACTAATTTTTTAAAATAATTTAATGATTATGTCAATAAAGAAGGGCCTAAAAAGAATATTCTAATATTCTCTCTCAATAAATTAGAAAAAGAAGAATATTTCAGATAGAAGGCATAGGGATGAAAAAAATTTTTAAGTAGTTAGAGTACAAATCAATAAAATTGAAAATACATAAAGAATAGAGAAAAATTAATGAAAGTAAACTACAAATTTTCTAACATATAAAAAGTATACCTTTAATCAAAATGATAAGGTCAGCAGAAAATACAAATTATCAATATCAGAAATGAAAGAGAAGACAGCACATGCTCCAGAAATTTAAAATGTAAAAAGTGATTATTAAGAAAAATCCCATGCCAATAAATTTGATAAATGGACTAAAAACCTTGCAAATCACAAATTACCAAAGCTCACTGAAAAATAGATGCCTTAAATGAACATATTTAATAAACAGAATTTTTACTTGAAATGTTATGCGTAGAGAAATGTCCAGGCATAAATGATTTTACTGACAATGTATAATAGGTTTTTAAGGAAAAATTAACACCAATACTACAAAAACTCTTCTAGAAAATAGAAGACTAGGAAAATTCCTAAATCACTTTACCAGGCTGAAATTCTCCTTAACCAAGCAGGACAAAAACATTACAAGAAATGAAAACTAGAGACCAATATCCCTCTTGAACATTAACAAATAATCCTTAATACTATATTAGCTATATATAAAATTAAATCTAGCAATATATAAAAAGGATCATACATTATAATAACCAAATGGAGTTTATTCCAGGAATGCCACATTGCTTTAATGCTGAAAAATTAATCAGTGTAATTCACAATATTAAAAAGCAAAGCAATAAAATATATAAGATTAAATGAATAGATGCACAAAACACATTTGACAAATTCAATGTTCATTAAAAAAATTCTTATCAAACTAGGAATATAATGAAATTTCCTCAATGTAATAAAACACACACACACACACACACACACACACACACACACACACACACACACACACATATATGTATGTAGTTGCTGTTAGGTGCCCTCGAGTCTGGTCTGACGTACAGTGACCATATGTAGAACAGAATGAAACACTCCCTGACACTGTGCCATGCCCGGCACTATGTCAGTGCTTCTCTGCTATTTGTAGGGTTTTCAATGGCTGCTCGTTTCGAGAATGGGGTGCCGAGTATATCTCCCTAGCCTACATCACCTAGTATTTCCAGATATTCTCCTATCGAAGGACTAACCAAGCCCTACCTTGCTTAGCTTTCAAGATCTGATGACATCGGATACCATGGTGGTACCACTGCGCACACACACACACACACACACACACACACACATATATAATTATTATATTGAATCTTATAAAGATGTACAAATACTATGTATCAATAAAATAGAGAATCTATAAATAGATACACACATATGTATGTTCAATTGATTATTGACAATTGCCAATTCACTGGAGAAAGGACAGTCTTTTCAAAAATGGTACTAGAAAATTCATGCATCTGTATATTTAAAAATGAACCTCAAATCATTTATCACAACATTCATATACAAAATTATCTAAGATATATCATAACCTAAATATAAAACATAAAGTTACAAAACTTCAAAAAGAAAACAAGGAAAATATTTCTAACTTTGTACTATCCAAAGTTGTTATTGATAATACTCAAGAATGCAAGCTATAGAAAAAAACTGATAAGTTATAGATCATGAAATTACAAACTGGGGTTCTTCAAAAGGTAATTTTACAAAAATGAAAAGCATAGATTATCGGCAAGGGGAAAATATTTGCCAAATATGTATCAAATAAAAAATGTATACAGAATATAAAAAGAACTCTACAATTCAATAACAATAGAACAAAATTTATAGAGGACAAAGATGTGAAGAGACACTTCATGAAGGGAGACATAAAAAAGGCAAAATAAGCACAAAGAAAAGATGATCAATACCATAAACCACTAGAAAAACAAAAATTGGCCTGGAGATGTAGATCAGTGGTAAAGTACTTGACTTGCCTGAGCAAAATCCTGGGTTTGATCCCCAGCACCACACAAACAATAAATACATAACATAAAATAAAATAATAAAAATACCCCAAACCATAAAACCACAATGAGGTCTTTCAAGTATAAAATCATATCACCTGCAAATAATGATAATTTGACCTCTTCCTTGCCAATCTGTACCCTTTGATTTCTTTCTCTTGTCTGATTGCCCTGGCCAGAACTTCAATTACTATGTTGAATAGAATAGAAGAGAGAGGACATCCTTGTCTTGTTCCAGATCTAAGCGGAAATGGTTTTAGTTTTTCTCCATTTAATATAATGTGGGCTGTAGGTTTGTCATAAATGGCTTTTATGAAATTAAGGTATTTGCCTGTTATACCTATTTTTTCCAGTGTTTTTATCATGAAAAAGTGTTGCACTTTATCGAAGGCTTTATCAGCATCAATTGAGATGATCATGTGGTTTTTGTTTGTTAGTTTCTTGATATGTTGAAAAAATCTTCTCATTTTATACATTTGACAAAGGTCTAGTTACTAGAATTTATAAGGAACTCAAGAAAAAAAAAAAACCAAAACCAAACAACCCAATACACAAATGGGCAAAGGAACTGAGTAGACAGTTCTCAAATGAAGAGGTCCATAAAGCCATGAAACACATGAAAAAATGCTCAACATCCCTAGCCATTAGGGAAATGCAAGTCAAAACAATGCGGAGATTTCACCTTACACCAGTAAGAATGGCCAAGATCAATAAAACAAACAACAACAAATGCTGGCGAGGTTGCGGGGAAAAGGGAATACTTTTACATTGTTGGTGGAGCTGTAAATTGGTGCAACCACTATGGAAATCAATATGTAGGTACCTCAAAACACTAAAAATAAATCTACCATATGACCCAGCTATAACACTATTGGGAATTTACCC
>VMDO01028291.1:0-24142 GCA_007922755.1 Pedetes capensis
GTCATATTAACTGGCCTTCCTTGTAGGCGTATGGATATTATTCTATCACTGACAACATTGTATTTCATGACAGATCTTGAAATGTCTTTTTTGATGATGAATGCAACCCCATTTCTCTTTAGTTTATCATTCCCAGCATAGTAGACCATATGATTGTCTGACTCAAAATGGCCTATGCCAGTCCATTTTAGCTCACTGACGCCTAGAATGTCAATGTTTATGTGATCCATTTCTCTTTTAACAATTTCTAACTTGCCTAGATTCATACTACGTACATTCCATGTTCCAATTATTAATGGATCTTTACAGTTGTTTCTCCTCATTTTGAGTCGTGTCACATCATCACGTTGAGCACCCTGGGGTTTTACTCCATTTCCCTCATCACGGTATACTCTACTTGGAGGAGGCAACTCTTCCCCAGTAGTCTTTTGAGTGCCTTCCAACCTGGGGGCCTCATTTTCAGGCACTATATCTGACAGTGTTTCTTTTCTATCCATAGGGTTTTCAATGGCTAGTTGTTTCGGGAGTGGCTCGCCAGGTCCTACTCCCGGCATACATACTACACACTGCTAAAATGGAGCCTAGACACAGGAGACTCTAAACGTTCCTGAGTTAGTTTGAACAATGAAGCAATATTTGTGCTGAATGTTAAAGGAAGAAAATAAATTTACCTGACAAAAAAAGACTAGAACACAGTATTCCAGATGGAAGTAACATGTGTAAATTGTAAATATTTTTCAGTAAAAGCAGAAGGTGTTCTGCATGGTGTGTGTGTGGTGGATAGTTTACATACTTGTCAAAGCCCACAGAACTCCTTGTGTCATAAACAGTGAATTTTAGTTACGAAAAACAAATAAACTGAAAATAGGTTGAAGGAGGATCTTAGGATGGAATTCAGAGTATAATAAATGTATCTAGCTCTCTTATGAATGCATGGCATAATTTACCTGAAGGTATTGAACAAAAAGCATTAGGTCTACTAAGCAACTTTGATTAGCAATATTTTGAATGAAAAATATAAGTTAATAAAAATACTATATAAACATCAAACTACAGTTGATAACTTTGTTTCTCACAAAGATGTAAGATGAAAACTCAAGAGGGCTTTATGTCTGTACTACGGTTGAAAAATATTAATAAATGTTAGGGAATGGAATCTAGATTTCTCACCATCAGAGAAAACTTACAAATAAAACAAAGGGAGGTTAGAAGGTGTTGTTGGGTTAGACATGTCGAAAGTTTAATAGCTAGGTAGATGTGTACGTGGATGTAGAATTAAAAAATAAATAAGTCAATGGGGGAAAAGAGACAAATTATTCTTACAGACTTCTAAACAACATACAACAAATCTCCTGTTTACAGAGGTAGATTTTAATTCCTGTACCTGTGCTCAATGTGCAAGATATTTCAGTGGCTCATGTTCAGAGTAAGGAAAAGGAAATTTTGAAAGCTCCTCAGTGAGAGACCTGGCAGACAATATCTCAAAAAGGTTTAATATCACTAGTGGTGAGTTATATAGATATTAGGTTTCCATCCCATCATGGCATATCATCTTATGATGGGAAGACACGCACTTAATAATGCCCTTTCTCTACAGAAGCTCCAATTCGACAGTCTTTTCTTCAAGAAAGCACAAATCCTTTTATAAGAAAATAGTATTTAAAATTGAAGATCTATTGGATCTTCTGAGTGCAAACAGAAATGGCAAATATATTTGAGCCCTAAGTCATGTATACCCACATATCTATAATTGTCTATTTATCTACCTTTCTGTACATGAACTTATTAATTAAATTCCACAAAATGCACCTCATATGGTAATAGGAAAAGAAGGGCTTTTTTTTTGGTGGGGAGTCCTGGGAGTATTGAACTCAGGGCATCACACATCCTGTGAAGTGTCCTGCCATTGAGATGCACCCCGGCCCATTTTATTTTTATTTTTTATTTTAAGACAGGGTCTTGCTAGTTGTGCAGGTTGTCTCTAGCTTTAAATCTGTGATATTCTTGCTTCAGCCTCCTATGTATCTGAGATTGCAAGTGAGCCCCACAGAGTTCTGCCAAAGAAGGACATTTGCAGAGAAGTATACAGAAGGAAGACATCAGACATAGCTCCTTAGAGGAAAACTCATCAGAACTCTCAAGGTTATGAAAGTCAAGGAAAGACTGAAATTCTCACAGTCCATGAACATTAAGGAGACATGATACTTAAATGCAATGTGTTGTCTTTGACTGTTATTATAAAAGTGAAAAAGCATATGCTGAAAAACGAACTGATGAAATCAAAATAAAATCTGGACTTCAGTAGAAATTTAAGGTGTCAATGCTAATCTCACAGGATTTACCATGGTCAAGAGAAACTAATAAGCATGTATGGAAACTCTGTTCTATCTTGTAACCCTTCTATGAAAATAAAAGTATTTCAATATAAAAATTTTATTTAGGACATAGGAATGCAATCTTTAAATCTCTGCAAATCTGCAAATCTTTGAATCTCATGCACTCTATACGATGTATATTTTATTCATTTATCTAATTAATTATTTATCTTTGTGATACTTGGAATTTGAACCCAGGGTCTTACACACAATTTGTACATGTTCTCACCACTGGGCTGCATGCACAGCCAGCCCATTCTTTAAATTCTTTTTTGTTTGTTTGTTTTTGAGACAGAGTCTAAGTTATGCAGGCTGCCTATGACCCTGAATAATTATACCTCAAACTTAGTTTTAGGTTCCACGTGATTTTGCTACTGTCATAGTTGTTACAGTTATAGTCATTATTTGTGGTCTGTATACATTTAACTATACATGAATGAAATACATTATTTCTACTATGTCGGACCTTTATGTGCTGATGTGAGACTTATGTTTGTTGTGGTTGTGTTAGGCGCCATCTAGTTGGTATCTAATTCATAAGTCCCTATATACAACAGGCAAAACTATTGTCAGTGCTTCTCTGCTGTTCATAGGGTTTTCAATGGCGGATTGATTTTTGGGAGTGAGTTGCCCTGTCTGTCTCCCAAGCCTACAGTTTCTGGTGTTCCAAGGCAGTCTCCCATCCAGGTACTAACCAGGCCTGACCCTGCTTAGCTTCCGATATCTGACGGGATCAGATGCCACAGGGCTACAGCTGCAGGCTCCAGACTTATGTTTAGATTACACAAAACCTGGAACTGTGTAGAATCTGAATAGGTTTTTATTTTTACTGATATAAGATAAATGAGTCATTCAAGTTGGGAAGTAACAACAGAACATTAAAAGTTTTTAGTTACTAAAAAGGTGACAAAAGTCCTAGACAAAATGTCTAGGACAAAAATCCTAGATAAAAGTCTCACAAGAAAAATAAGTCTCCATAGATGCAGAACACACAAATGTACAGATGAACAGCCTTAGGAGATGTCTCAAAAGAGAGAAAATACATAGTGATGGCCCTGTCAGCCTTGTTTTCCTACCTGTTCAATCAGAGTTCAAGTTTTCTGGGCAGCTTATAAAGGTCTAGTCAACAACTAGCAGTGAAGTACATTTTAGAAATTTTAAATGCATTTTACAGATTATATTTTCCAACTTACTTAAATTCACCTTCATATGTATAATCAAAACAAATCAACATTTACATGGTCTTTGAAGTCCATGGAGTTGCAGATGAAAATTATGATTCTAAATTTTATTTTGTTTAGTTTTATCAAACTTTATTAAGGAAATAACTAAGCCTTTTATAGTTTTTTGTTAGTAAAATGTTTCTAGTTGGATGTTTGTTGTATTTTTCCATTATAGAGGTATACTTGAAAAGCAACTCTCACCATTAAGTATTTTTCATGTTAACTGTCTGGCTATATACCAATAGCAAAGCTAAAGATTTCCTAGGATCTGAAGCAATAAGTTTTTCTAAAACTTCTTTATTGCTTTCTTTTTCTTTCATTGTTTTCTTTTGTTTTTTGTTTTTTCAGTAGTGTATGGTTAAACCCAAGACCTTGCACATACTTTGCTAATACTTTACCAGTGAACTACATGCTAGCTTCTTTTATTCTTATATTATTATTATTATTATTATTATTATTATTATTACTACTACTACTATTATTATTATTATTATATTTTATTATTATGCCACACTGGGGGGTTGAATCTAGCATCTGACTCATGCTAGGCAAGTGCTTTAACACTTAGCTGGAATGCTAGCCCCCTTTAAATTTTTTATCTTGAGATAAAATCTCACTAAGTTACTCAGGCTGCCTCTAGCCTTGAACTTTTGACCCTCCTGCCTCTGCTTCCCAATTAGGTGGGATTATAGGCATGATCAACTATCTCAACTCATCTCAAAGTTTATTTCTTAACTATTATTTATATCCAAATATAAGTTCTCTTTAACAAGATGGAGTATAATTATGTATGAATATACAAACTTTTATTTCATATTACTCTGGCATTTCAAAAGATGTAATTTTAAACATATGTTGATAATTTAAAATGCTATTTCCTGATGAAATTATCAGGAAAAAATCAACGTGGTAGACTGTCACTTATTTTGATTATAGTTCTGAGTTCTATCAAAAGATTAAATCATTAGTATTTTGAATAGTTACATTAATTCTGATACAAAAAATACAGCAATTAATCCGTCATCCTATGGATTTTTAAATAGCCAGTCAAGATATCCTTTTTACCTGGGTCAGGATGAAACTTTGGATCACATAATTTTATTTAATTGTGGTAGATTTTTTTTTTACTCCCTAAAATGTCATGCTGTCTTTTTTCTTAAATATCTTAATAAATTACAATGTCTACCTTTCATTTTGGAAACTTTAGTGAAGGAATATGCATACAAACCATTTTTTTAAATCAAAGTAATACCATGGCCCAATAAATTCTTCAAAGCCAATATCCTATAAGCAATTGCATGTGGCCACTAGAAGAAATATACATTTAAAAGTAAATGAACCATGGCTTCAAATATTGTATTGTCAATATATTGTAACTGGAAAAAGAAAGTTAGCCCTGGAACTTCCCATATGCTATGAAACTATGTTTATAATAACTAAGTACAAGCAAAATAAAACTAAATAATTAATTATTTTAAATAGGTAATAAAGATATTAAGAACACTATATTATTTGAGGCTTAATATTTTGTAGCTATAAAGAGAATGGAGTGATTTTTTTCTTTTCTCCAAAACTTCTATTTCTCTTTGTGTTTTTTAAATGTGGTGGGGAAGCAGTACTGTGCATATATTATTTTAGCATTTGTATTTTTTCTTCTATTAATGCTACAATTCATTTATCTATCTTTCTAATGGCTTATTTTACTATTGTTAATTTTAATATATCATGGACTGCCAAAAGAACCAAGAGATCTGTCCTAGAGGAAGTGAACCAAAGTGCTCCTTGGAAGCAAGGATGGCTAGACTGCATTTTATGAATTTTGGACATGTAGTCAGGAGCTACCAATCCTTGGGAATTGGGGGTTGGGGATCTCATGTTTGAGAGAGTGGCAGGAAAACCCTCCACTAGATGGATCGACACAGTGTCTGAAACAGTGGGTTTACGCATAAATAAGATCTTGTGTCTGGAACAGAATTGGGGAGTGTTTCCTTCTGCTGTACATAGGGTCCCTGTGAGTCAGAGTTGACTAGATGGTACCTAACAACAACAACAGCATCGTCATCTACCTGTGTGCTTACAGTAGGTTCTTATTTATTCAAATATTTTGTCAAAAAAGGGCACTGCAAAAGCAAATAGCTTATACCTGCCAAATCTTTAGAATGAGCTAATTCTCTCAATGTCCCTTGGGACCCTCAACCCCTACACATTAAATTTTTAAGAAGTTGTTTTTTTATTAATGTTCTATTTTCTTTCAAGTTTCTTTTATTTTCTTTTCAGCAGTTTTCCTATTAAATCTGATCTGAGTCCATTTGAATCATACTTATGTAGGAAAATATCATTTCTAAATAACCTCCTCATTAACTGAAATAAAGAAGAGTTGCAGTTTAGAGGTAGACCAGTCAATATTGTCAGGGGAGATATTAATCAATAAAAAAATGACATAAACCTTGCACTGAACTTTTATATTGTGGTTGATACTTGTTCTACATTTTCATTGGTGTTTAGAAATTCACAAATGAGAAATTTCTTTCTCATATAATTAATGATAGTATATGTGGGATTATATATGCATATTTTGCATGTGTGTGTTTATGTGTGTATCTTTAGCATTGTATACTGTAAGATCTGAAATGATTGTGTGTACTTGAAATACCAAACATAGATAAAGTAAGTCAACAATGTCATTTTCTCTTTCGGTGTTTTTGAAGCTTTAATTCTCTATTTTGTCTTTAAATGATAAACAACCCTTCCAATTACCTAGCAGATATCTTCACTATACATGAGACATTATTTACATAACTTTAAATTTCAAAATATTTAATAAGAATCAAAAAGTTTGCAGGATTCAAATATGTGAAACAAATCTACATGAAATGATTTTTATTCTAGGCTGTTATAAAGTCCCATAATCCATCAATGTTTCTAAATAGCTTAAAGATCCAAATGAGTCTACTTCCATTATTTTAAAAGAATATGGAATCATCTATATCCTTACCAGGAAAATATTCATTATTAGATTTCATGAAGCAATATAATGCATTTCTCTACTCTTTGCTATTTTTTGTTGTTTTATTTGGTTGTTTTTCTTTATCCAAATAGAAACAATTTCTTTGCAATTCAGTTCAGATAGTATGTTCAAGAACATTGCATATTTAAAGGTTTTTGAAGCATAATGTTTGTGTAGTGATTTAAGTAAAATATATGAAGCTGAATGTGTTTGCATATCAGGATTTTGGATGAATATACTGAGAATATGGTTATTCAGTTAAAATGTGTAAACAACAGCAGTTAGCATTTATTTGTCTTTTATCCTATAGAATCAAGTAATAGGCACTGCTGGCATGCATTCATTTATCTTAAAACATCATTAATGATTCCAAATATTAATATATTATCTTTTTGCTAAACTTCAACATGTTGGCTACATCTTTATGTGTGTTGCATCATGTAATTAAGATGTTTTTTGTAATTCTACACATCACATTTAAAACAAATGAAGCAAAACTGTGGCAGAGTAGCTTCCGCTACATAAATATCATTTAGTCATAAATTTACAACTTCCCCATGACATTCCGCCAGCAGGCATAGCCCTGTGGCATCGGATCCCATCAGATCTCGGAAGCTAAGCAGGGTCGGGCCTGGTTAGTACCTGGATGGGATACTGCCTGGGAACACCAGAAGCTGTAGGCTTGGGAGAAGGACCTGGCAACCCCCTCCCAAAAATCAATCTGCCATTGAAAACTCTATGCACAGCAGAGAAGCACTGATAATAGTGTTTCCCTTTGTACAGAGGGTCGCTATGAGTCGGATACCAACTCGACCACAGCTAACAACAACAACCATGACTTTCCAACAGACATATATCTCATTAACCATAGTTGTCACGGAACTATTGATACTCCAAGGCTGGCTCTCACATGAACATGTATTATCATGTATAATCATCCAAAGATCACCTGTGGCCTATTTTTATTTAAAGGCTCTTGTGTGAAATGGGATATGTGTGAGCATTTAATGACACTAATGATTTTCATGGGAGATAAGAAAGAATAAAAACAGTATAAAGACACATCCATAAGTGAGAATGAGTCGCATTAATGAAAGAGCTGCTTTTGTTTTCTTTTGTTTTACTTTGATGGCTATGATGACTTTTTTAAGAAAATGACCAAAGAAATGAAAATGAAGAAAAAGAGGAAGTGTCATTGTGGAAGTTAGATTAATAGTAGTTATTTGGGAATTTAAATAATATGTGAGAATAAGAAATGTGAATGTTAGGGATTGGGGATGTAGCTCAGTGGTAGAGTGCTTAGTTAGCAAGGCCCTGTGCTTGATGTTGGAGCCTCAACACTGCAAAGGAAAATAATGAACAAACAAACAAGAGCAAATGTTAAAACTTACATCTAACGTTTCAGTTTCACTGATTTGGAGTCTTACGTATTCAATATTAAATCATCATGGAAAATCGTATGGAGATTTCTCAAAAGAAAAAAAGCAAAAATAAAATAAATAAAAAACAAAGATAGAATTGCCATATAATCTAGCAATCACACTACTTGAAATATGTCCAAAGGAAATGAAATCTGTATGTCAAAGAAATATCTATATTTCCATGTTCATTGCAGTATTATTCACAGTAACCAAGATATGGAATTTAGCTAAACTTCTATCAATAGAATAACACATAAAACACACACACACACACACACACACACACACACACACACACACAGAAATAGTTTTCAGCCTTAAAAAACCAAGGAAATTCTATCATTTGTGATAACATGGAAGAACCAGGCCATTATGTTAAGTAAAATAAGCCAGACACATAAAGACAAACATTATACTCCCTCACTTACACGTGGAATCTAAAATACTTGAACACACAGAAATAGTAGAATGGTGATTACAAGAGACAGAGAAGTGGGAATTTGTGTATCACTGGTAAAAAGATACAAAAATTCATTTGAATACATTCACTACACACAAAAGATCTATTGTAAAACTGGATGACTATAGATATTAAAAAATGTTATACTTTGAAAATTTCTATGAGGGTAGATAGTGAGAATTCTCATCACAAAAAAGTGTGATGTAATGCATATGTTAATTATCTCAAGTGAGCCTTTCTTCAATATATACTTCAGACATCATATTGTACATGAAAAATACATACAACTTTTAAGAACATAAAAGATAAATTCCATAAAAAAGTGAGAAATTTAAAAAGGAAGAGATTTTTCAGAAGCCATGATAGTAAGGATGAAAAACTTTGCTTATCATAATATTCCAATTTCATATGCAGTCATGTTGAAATGTGGAATTGGATCTTGAAAGTAGAAATTCAGGCCTACTCATCAGATAGCTGAACACAAATAATAGAAAACATGAGAATAGATACATTCACCAATGAAGACAGTATAGAACAAAATTTAAGAACTTATTTAAAAATAATACTTAACTTTCTAGTTTGTAGGTGATCAGGGAAATCAGAAAAGCAGCAAGCAAGAAAAATAGAAATAGTGAACATAGACTGCTGTTAGGTGTGGTCTAGTCTGTGTCCAAATTAGCGACCCTACATTTAACAGGCAAGACAGTATTGTTACTGCTCCTATGTAATTCATAGGGTTTTCAATGGCAGATTGGTTTTTGGGAGTGGTTTGCCCAGTCCTTCTCCCAAGCCTACAGCACCTGGTGTTCCCAGGCAGCCTCCCATCCAAGTACTAACCAGGCCGACCCTGCATAGCTTCCAAGATCTGACAGGATCGGCCATTCGGCTGCAGGCATACACTGTTTATGCAATAATAAATAAAGATTTTTCACATTACTCTGTACCTATTATGCCATGGATTATAGTGTTACAAAATAAGACACAATTTCTGTCCTTGTATAATTCACTACTTAGGGGAGAAAAAGAACAATTAAATTGGGAATATAATAGATTCAGAAAGATGTAGTCCACGATTATAAATATATGGTGTTATGGGTCCCCTGAAAGGGAACTTCACCGAGATATAAAGATGATAGGAATGAAAGGATTCTTGCTTTTTATTGTCCATGCTTAACTGGCTGGCTAGGGGTTCTTTTCTCTACTCTGATAAAAATCATGGATCGGCAAAGGGCAGCTGTTTTAATCTTGGTGGTCCTGAGTGCCACAGATTCACTGTTCTAATCTTCACAGCTTAGAAGTTCATACTTCCAAGCTTACAGAGCTGGAGGCTTATTGTGTTAGGTGCTCAAAGCAGAGGAATTATTGTTTGAGACTCAAAGTGCCAACACAAAACAGCTAATGTAGCTCCTGAGCTCTGGCTTTCAGAACTATTAGCTCCTCACCCCTTGGTAGTTCTCCTGAACTCTTCAAGAGACTGGAGCTTTTATTCCTCATATTCTCAGCTATCACCTTTTGCTCTTTTATGATTTCAGCTTCTCTGCTGTCTCATAGCTTCTCAATATTTCCACTATCCTTTGTAGCCTCTTGCAGTTTCAATGCTCAGCCATTCTCTGGGAATTTTTAGCTGTCATCTAGTGTTACAGCTTTTAGAGCTTGCATGTTGGGGCACTCAGCTTTTGATCTCATAGTGATACAGCTCTGAACCTTGAGTATCGGAGTTCTTAGTCCTCTGTGGTTCTCTGGAACCCTTCAACCACCTCTCCATTGAAGGTGCCAAAACTGCCACTGCTTAGGCTAGAAGTCTCTGAGTCTTGTCTGCTTCTCTTGCAAGCAGCCTGGCCTACTTTACACATGATAAAGACCACAGGTAGACAAAGACCATTCAGGAGAAGCCCTTTCAGGGGCTTAATATTGCAACACACAGGGGAAGTATAGAGTACCTCTCAGCTGACTCAAAATATATGATAAGCTTTCTAGTTATATAGCCAGAAGGGGCGGGGCCTGTGCATGAACTACAAATGTGGGGTTGTAATTTGCACCAGTCATAGCAAATCTCCCAGTTTCATTACGACCAATTGCAACACATGCATAAAGACCAATACCTAGAATTTGGCTGAGTCGCTGTGGAAGATCTTTCCATTAGGCCTGAGTGAGGATAGCTGCAGAGTGAGCATGGTCATCTAGAGTTCACCAATACTTGTGACAGCTGAAGCTGGTGTAATTTGTCTGAAGTAGTTATGACTGGAGCAGAACCATCTGGAATAGAAGCCATGGCTTCGTTAGTAGCGATATTTGTAATGATCCTTGAAGTTGAAGCGTTCAAAGCAGCTGAGATGTCAAAATGTCAATCTCATCAGTCACCAAAAGAGAAGTTGCTTGCTTAGCAACCTCCCATGTCATGCAAACAGGCATGGAAAAGTTTCTGACAATTCCTGCCTAAGTGGCTGAGTGGCTTGTTCCTAATAGTTCAAATTATTCAAAGAGGAAAATATTAAACAAAAAGCAAACACTGAGGTATATACTCATTATAGTTTTAACAGGAGAATAATATTTTTTCAAGACTGGGGAGGGGGGTTGAACCCTTATATGTTAGGCAAGTGCTCTACCTCTTATATGCTAGGCAAGCCTCTTATAGGCTAGGCAAGTGCTCTACCACTGAGCTGAATCTCCAGCCCCTTTTTTACTTTTTATTTTGAGACAGGATCTTGCTAATTTGTACCAGCATCAAACTTGTAATATTTCTACCTCAGCCTCCTGAATTTCTGGGATTAAAAGTGTGGCAACAGATAGGAAGTAAAATTTCTAACAGGGCTTAATAAAGCTTTATTCTAACAATGCTTAACTAAGTTTAACTCCCTGCCAAACTTCCCTGCCTGAAGCTGCAGCCCTATGGCATCCAATCCTATCAGACGTCAGAAGCTAAGTAGTGTTGGGCCTGGTTAGTACTTGGATGGGGACCGCCTGAGAACACCAGGTGCTGCAGGCTTGGGAGACGGACCCGGCAACCCACTCCCAAAAAATTAATCCACCATTGAAAACCCTATGAACAGCAGTGAAGCACTGACAATAGTGTTTTGCCTATTGTAAGTAGGGTTGCTATGAGTCAGATACGGACCTAATGGCACCTAACAACAACAACAACAACAACAACAACAACAAATTCTCCCTATGGAGAACTGGATTCCTTTAACCTGTCTCAATTGGAAGAAATTGCCTCTCAGATAAAAATCAGAAACAAAAAGCAACATGCCTAGTCCAAGAGTAAAGATAAGAACATGTCAGGTGGTAGAAATATCAAGAAAATGAGGACTTAATGAGTTACTTGCAAGTATTTATGAATTTCAGAGCTCAATAAATATTTTCAAGAAATTACTTACTATTTGACACTGGAGAAAGGACTATAGAATCTGGAAAATATTGATGATCATATGAATAAACAAGACATTGGAATAGTGTTTTCTAAATATTCTTTTAAGGAGTCTATTTGCAAGGAAAAGGAAAAGGAGAAAAAATAATCGGCATGAATATTGAAGTTAAAAATACCATATATTTTTAGCTTCAAGAAACCTTGCATCAGATATTTACTATATTTCCAAGAAGATAGGAAAGCCTAAATTTCCAATTTCTATATTTCTTTTCAGAGGTAAACTCTCAAATAATCAAAGCAATAGTCACTTATCTTTTAACCTTCTGAAATTTTAAAATCAACATCATCTGAAACTGACTTAAGGACTCACCTTACATAGCATGAGCTCTAGCTACAGAAAATAAATGCATATCTTACTTTAATAGATAGTTAATAAAATATCCTCCATTCCAGAAACTATGTAAAGTCTTATTCTGGATGCACAGTTGGAACTTGTCTACGATGGATGACACTGCTTGTATCTGAAACACTGGTAGCATAGCTTTTAGCATCACAATAATATGCAAGCCTGCAAAGCACAAGCTGACAGATACATGGGGGATTTTGAAGTAGATATTCTTATTTTTATTTTACATACATTAAGAACAAGGTTTAGGGTTGTCAAAACACTTGCAATACCTACTTTTCTGATAACATCTTCCATATTTACTCTTTTCTAGCCTATCCTAATTTATAATACAGCATGCAGGCACAATGGATCTTAATATACTCTGTTGTTTAATAATGTAGATTGAATCATACAATTTCACAGTTGAATGTGCTTTAGAGAACATAAAAACAAGATGTATAATAAGAGGGTGAAGTCACCTGAATATTAAATTAAGATCTCCAAAACCCACATAATATGTTTAAATACCTCCATTGTCATACCAGTCTTGACTTATCTGTACATTCTGCCAGAATGGTGCTGACCTCATGTGACCTGTGGTAACAACGGGCACAATGAACCTGCAGCCACATGAGCCATGCCTAGAATTGCCAGTAAATACACCCTCACAGGCATTGTTGATATTGATTCCATAGAGCTCTATGAAGACTATACTACTGTGCACATCTGGACTCAATCCAACTTTGCATACTGAATTGACACCCAATACATCTTCAGGGGAAAGTCTCTTACTATGAACATACCATACAAAATTGGTAGAGATAGCAGACATACCCAATGTGCAAGGATGAAGAAAAAAAATCATACATAAGCTAGATAGTATGATGCCTTAATGGAGTCTAATAATTCTTTACCAATACATCCCAAAGAAAAGGAAATTGACAAAATGTATATAAAAGAATTCAAAACAATGCTTTTAGGGAAACTCAGTGAGATATGAGAGGTTAAAATTAGACAATGAAATAAGGAAAATAATGTATTAGGTAGATCATAGGTTGCTATGGCAGAGAACCTGAAGAAACGAATTTATGAGAGAAATAATTTATTGGGAGCTTAAAGTTAGAGGAGCATAGTGCATGGCAGCTCAGCAGGCTGTGGTAGTCTCTGGAAGACAAACTCACGTGATAGAGCAGAGAGCTACTAGAACTGGTGGGTCTGGGTGAAAGCTCACAGGGTCCACCTCCAGTTACTGCTAGGACCCACCATCCAAATTTCCACAGCATCCCAGGACAGTGCTACCAGCAGGGAAACAAACATTTAAACACATGATCTCTAGGGGAACATTTTAGATTCAATCCATGGCACAATGAGTGATCTGGACAAGAAATTCATGAGATAGATACCATTAAAATGAACCAGATAGAAATATTAACATTGAAAAACTCAATAAGTGAAACATAAATATAATTGAAACTATCAACAGCCAGATGTGATCGGGCAGGCTTATAATCCTAGCTACTCAGGAGGCTGAGGGAGGGGTATTTCAAGTTTGAGATCAGAGATAGCCTAAATAACATAACAAGGCCCTGACTCAAGTTGAATAATAAAAATGTTTTGGGTGTAGCCCAGTGGTGGAGCACTTACAAAATATGTGTGAGATATGGGGCTCAACCCCAAAGTACGACGAAAAATAAAATTAATTTTAAAATATGAACAACAAAGTATTTTAAGAAGAAAAATGAATTTCTAAACTTCAGGACAAGTATTTTGAAATAACCCATCAGACCCAAAGAAAAAAATTGACCTCTTTAGAAAGACCTCTTTACAGTGTGGAAAAGTAAAGATATCATATTGAGGACCCATGCCATGGAATTGTTAGTTCCATCATATGCTTATGAAAACTGTACATTGAATAAGGGAGACAGGAGAAGAATTGATGCTTATTAATAGTGGTGCTGATGAAAAATATTGAATATACCAGTGACTGCCAAAAGAACCAACAGATCTGTCCCAGAAGTGCTACCAGAGTGTTCCTTGGAAGCTAGCATAGCTAGACTGCATCTTACATAGTTTGGACATGTTATAAGGAAAGGCCAATCCCTGGAGAAGTACATCATGTTTGGCAGAGTGGCAGGACAATGTATAAAAGGGTGATGCTCAACTAGATGATTTGACACAGTGTTTGAAACAATGATCTGAAACATTAAAAAAATAGATTGTGCTGTTGGTACAGAATGGGAGAATGTTTCCTTCTGTTGTGCACAGGGTTGCTGAGTCAGATCCAACTTGATGACACTGAGCAGAAACAACAACCTATCTTGCTGAACTGATACTTTGATCATTGGAGGCTATTTTGTCCATTTTTAGTTTTTCCCTTAATATTTGTTTCATTTTGGTTTCTGTTTTTATACAATAACTTCCCCCATCCTTTCACATTCAATTTATGTGTGACTTTAACAGGAAAATGAGTATCTTACGGGCAGTATATTCTTTATTATTTTGGAATTCATTTTTCCATTCATTTGGAATTCATTTATATTTAAGGTTTTAATGATATTTAAAAACTTATGCCTGTAATTTTTGTTTCTGATAATTTTGTCTATCTTTTCTTTCTTTTTCTCTTCCCTTTAGAATTTGGTGGTTTCCATATTGATAATGTTTGATTATTTTTCTGTGTATATAAATGCTCTACTAGTGGCTTTATGATTTTGTTTGTTTTCAATATAGTAGTTATCTTCCTCTTATTTCTAGAAAGAGGACACCTTTAAGCATTATTTTTGCAAGTCTTGTCCAGCAGAGATAAAATCCCCAGTATTTGCATGTCTTGCAAATTCTTTCTTTCTCCTTAATGTCTGAAGTTTAATTTTTTTTTATAGTATTTTGGTTCCTTGTTCCTTCATTTTTTTCCTTCCTTTCCTTTTCTTCCCTTCCTTCCTTCTTTCCTTCCTTCCTTCCTTCCTTCATTCATTCCTTTCTTCTTCCTTTTTTACCCCTTTCATGATATTGCTTCTGTCATCCCATTCTCTTATGGTCTGTAAGGTTTCATTGAGAAATTTGCTGTTGGTCTAATGGTATTCATTTTACTATGACCAATGTCATATCTTTACTTTTCCACACCTTAAAGAGGTCTTTTGCAACAGCTACTCTGAATGTAGTGTGTCTTTTGAATTTTTGACTGCTGCTTCCATGGGTTTTGATTGTAGAATCAGGTAAAGCAAAATCTTGGACAATCTCAATCTTTTCTCCATTTATCATGAAGTGGCTTATTAATCCAGTGGTAAGGACTTGTGGTAAGGACTTGTTTAGTTGATGTTGGTGGTTAATCCATATTGAAACCTATGTTAGTTGATCTTCATCAGTTAATATGTCAAATTCTCTTCATTTCTCAGCAAGGTGAGTTGTGTCATCTGCATAACATAGGTTGTTAATGAGTCTTCCTCCAATCATGATGCTATGTTCTTCATAAAGTCCCAGTTTTAGGATTATTTGCTCAGGATAGACATTGACAAGATAGCGTGAAAGGATACAGTCATGACACACACCTTTGTCAAAATTAAACTAGGCAGTGTTTCCTTGTTCTGTTCAAACAACTGCCTCTTGGTCCATGTACCAATTCTTCATGAGTACAATTAAGTGCTCTGATATTCCCATTTTTCACAGTGTTATCCATAATTTTATATGACCCACACAGTCAAATGCCTTTCTATAGTCAATAAAACACAGACCTCTTTCTATTATTCTCTGCTTTCAGCTAATATCCATCTTACCTCAGCAATGGTATCCATGGTTCCACGTACTCTTCTGATCTGGCTTGATGTTCCATCACTTCCCTGTCTATATACTGCTTTAGTAGCTTTTGAATGATCTCTAGCAAAATTTTGCTTGGGTGTGATCTTAATGCTATCATTTGCTAATTTCCACATTTGGTTGGATCTCCTTTCTTGGGAACATCCACAAATATGGATCTCTTCCATCAGTTTGTCAGGCAGCTGTTTTCAAAATCTCTTGGCATAGATAACTGAGCACTTCTATTGCTGCATCTGTTTTTTGAAACATCTCAGTTAGTACCTTATCAATTCCTGGCTCCTTGTGTTTCACCAATTCTTTCAAGACAGCATCCACTCACTTCTTCCTCCAGTATCATTGGTTCCTGATCATATGCAACCTCTTCAAATGGTTGGTCATCTACCAGTTCTTTTCCTATAATGACTCTGTGTATTCATTCCATCTTTTTTTATGTTTCCTGCATTTTTAATATTTTTCCTATAAATTCCTTCCCTATTATCACTTGAAGCTTGAATTTTTTTCTTCAATTTGTTAAGTTTGAGGAAAATAGATGTTAATCCCTCCTAGTTTTCTATCTTTAGCTCCTTGCACATGTTATTATAATATTTGATTTTGTCTTTTTGAGCTATTCTTTGAAATCTTCTGTTTATTATCAGGGTCACTCAGTATGGGACAGGTTTCAACTGAGCTTCCAGGTGAACACAGATTAGGGTCTAGGACCTTATAACCTCCTCTCAAAATAATTAGCCATTGAAAACCCTATGAGGAGCAAAGAAACACTGCCAGTTATAGTGCCACAAAGTGAGCCCCCCCAGGTTGGAAGGCACTCAAAAAATAACTAGGAAAGAGTAGCCTCCTGAAAGTTGAGTCTACCTTAATGATGGAAATGAAGTCAAACCTCCATTTGCTGATGTGGCATGACTCAAAATGAGAAGGAACAACTGGAAATATCCATTAATAATTGTAATATTGAATGAGTGTAGTATGAATCTAGAAAAATTAGAAATCATCAAAATGGAAACGGCACATAAAGATAGATAACCTAGGCATTAGTTAGCTGAAATAGACTTGCATGGATTATTTTGAACCAGATAATCATATTGTCCACTATCCTGGGACTGAAAACTTAAAGAGAAATGGAGTTGCACTCATCATCAAAAAAGAAATCTGAAGATCTGTCCTGAAGTACAATGCTGTCAGTCACTAATTAATATATACACATTCTTATAAAGAATTCCAGTTAATATGAAAATTTTGCAAATTTATGCTTCCACCACTAAGGCTAGAAATGAAGATGGGGAAAATTTTTACCAGTTCTTGCAGGCTGAAATAGATCTAGCATGCAACCAGGATGTTCTGATAATTACTGGTGAGTGTAATGCAAACATTAGAAACAATCAAGATGGCTTAGTAGGTAGAAAAGTATGACCTTGGTGACAAACATGATGCAGGAGATCACATGATAGAATTTTGTCAGACCAATGATGTTTTCATTGCAAATACATTTTCACCAACATAAACAGCAACTACACACATAGAATTCACCAAATGGAACATACACAAAATAAATTGCCTACATTTCTCAAAAGACATGACGGAAAAGCTTAATATCAAATATCAGAAGAAGACCAGGTGCTGATTCTGGATCAGACCATCAATTGATCATATGCAGGTTCAAACTGAAACTGAAGAAAATTAGAACAAGTGTATGAGAACCAAGGTATGACCTCGAGTATATCTCACCTGAGTTCAGTGACCACCTCAATAACAGATTTGATAAAATTAGACACTAATGATAGAAGACTAAATGAGTTGTGGCATGTTATCATAGATATCATTCATGAGGAATACAAAAGTTTATTAAAAAGACAGGGGGGAAAAGCCAAATTACATGTCAAAAAAGACTGTGTAATTTGTCCTTGAATGTTGAGCAGGTAAATTAAATCGAAGACATGGTGAAGTTAAGGAACTATACAGAAGACTTCAACAAGATATAGCAACTGTGTTGTTGTTAGGTGTCGTCGAGTCGGTATCCGACTCATAGCGACCCTCATAGGGTTTTCAATGGCAGACTATTTCGGGATTGTTTTGGGAGTGGATTGCCAGGCCCTTCTCCCATTTTTGTGGTGCTGGGATTTGAACTCAGGACCTCAGAGAATGCAGTGCAGCGCTCTACCAACTGAACTAAATCCCAGCCCCATTGCAACTGTAAGTAAATACAAAACCAATGATATTGAATCCAGCTTTACAAAACAAACATTATTAGATTGAAAAGGAAATATGAACTCTTATAAAATATTCATTTTGGACTCAAGCATTCAATTTTCATGGACAAATAACTAAGGCAAAAATTAAACAAAAGAATGCCAATGTTAGACTATACTACAAAACAAACAGACCTCACAGACACTTAGAGAACACCTCATCCAATAGTTGTACAATATACATTGGTGTCACCAGCAAAGGGAAAATTCTTCAGGGTGGGTCATGTATAACAATAGAATAAAACTGGAAACAAAAATAAGAACTTTAGAAATTATATAAATTTATGAAAATTAAACATTTTGTTATACAACAAATAATTAAATGAGAAAAATCAAAGGAGAAATCTTAAAACACTTGGAATAAAAATAGAAAAACAATGTTTAAAATTTATGAGCTACAAGCAAATTAATTATTATAATCAGGAAGATTATAGCAACAAATGATGCCCCTCCAAAAAAATGAAAGGAAAGATTTCAAGTAAATAATCGAATGATTAAGCTTAAGATATAAAATAAATAAATAAAGGAACAAATCAAATTCAATGTACAAAGAAAGAAGTAATAAAGATCAAAGCAGAATTTTTTCAAGTACAGAATAAAATTTACAATAGATGAGCAAATCAAAGAGTTGGTTTTTTCAATGAATAAATAGGGACAAATTTTCAGCTACACTAACCAAGGAAAAAGTAGATTACATTTAAATAAGCAATATCAGAGATAATAAAGGAGACATTACAACTGAACTATGGAAATACAAAAGATCATTAGGGATTATGTAGAATTACTAATGTAGCAAGAAATTGGAATACTTAAAAAGACGTTAGTAAATTTATGGAAATATAAAACCTATGAAAATTGATCTATGGAAATATGTTATTGCTGTTGTTGTTGTTGTTAGGTGCCATCGAGTTGGTATCTGACTCATAGTGACCCTCATAAGGTTTTCAATGGTTGTTTCGGGATTGCCTTGGGAGTGGATTGCCAGGCCCTTCTCCCATTTTTGAAGTGCTCAGAATCGAACTCTGGATCTCAGAGACCACAAAGCAGCGCTCTACCACCTGAGCTAAATCCCAGCCCATGGAGATATAGAAAACTTATACAGACCAGTAAAAAGTAATGCTGTTGAATCAGTAATAAAAAAGCATCCCAACAAAGAAAAGTCCAGGACCTTTTATCTTCATTAGCAAATTCAAATCACTTTTAAAGAAAAAGTAACACCAATTCTTCTCAAATTATCTGTAAAATTCAAAGACAGAGGACTCTTCTAATCTCATTCTATCCTAATATCAAAATCAGATGAAAACATAAACAAGCTACAGATTAAAGCTCTGAAAAATGTGAAAATTTCAATTCTAGCAAGTACAATCTAACAGGTATCAAAATGATCATAGAATATGATCAAGTGAGATTTACCCAGATCTGCAAATCTGATTTAACATATACAAATCATTAAATGTACTATACCATATCAGCAGAAACACGGGCAAAAAGCAAATAATCATTGCAATATATAGAAGAGAAACTTTCAATAAAATTCAGTAGCCTTTCAAGATAAAACTCAAAAATCATGTATAGGCAAAATATATCTCACCATAACAAAAGTTATGTATTACAAGGCCACAGTCAACATCATACTGAAAGAAAGGCTAAAAGCTTTTCTTCTAAGATCTGAACCAGTCAAAATATTTTACTTTCACTATTCTTATTCAACACATTTTAGAACTCTATTCACTTAAGCAAAAGAAATAAAATAATAACTGAAATGGTTTCTAAGTAAGAAAGGAAGAAGCAAAATTCTCTGAGTTTGAGAATGTGCATGTATATATACTCAACAGAAATTTCCTTACAAAAATATTCATAACTGATAAACTCAATAAATTTGTAAGGTAAAAAACATGTTTTAGTCACTTTTTCATAACTAAGACAAATACTTAAGACAAACAAATTAAAAGGAGGAAGAATTTATTTTGGATCATAGCATCAGAGGGTTCCATCTGTGGTTGGATGGCTCCATTGCTGTGGGCCAGAAGCAAAGTAGACTATTATGGCAGACATTGTTGTTGTTGTTGTTGTTGTTGTTGCCGTCGTTTTGAGTCCAACTCATAGAGACTCTCATAGGGTTTTCAATGGCTGACTGTTTCAGGATTGCCTTGGGAGTGGGTTGCCACATCCTTCTCCCATTTTGTGGTGCTGGGAATCGAACTCGGGACATCAGAGACTGCAGAGCAGCACTCTACCAACTGAGCTAAATCCCAGCCCCATGGCAGACATAGAATATGGAAAAGAAGGCTGCTTACCTCATGTAGCCAAGACGTATAGAGAGACAGGAATCTGCAAGGGACAAGGTACATTTTTTTTTTCTGGAACACATCCCCATGTCCTACTTCCTATACCTAAGTACCATGTTCTACTTTCCACCACCTCCCAATAATGCCATAATATTATGAATCCATCAAGAAATTAATCCACGGATTATATCATAGCCCTTGGGATATTATCACTTCTTAGTGATTCAATCCACAAGCCTGTGCCTAAGAGTTCAACACATGAGCCATGTATTAGTCACATGTCATCACTGTAGCAGAAAAACTAACTGAAATAAACATGGGAGAAGAGAATTATTGGAAGCCCACAGTTAGTAGATCAGTCCACAATGGCATCAGGGCAGGTGTGGTGGCAGGGCCTGTGACAAATATCCTTACATCTTTGTGCACAGGCAGGAGAGAGAAAAATACCTCCAAAGGCTCAGATCCAGTGACTCACTTTCCCCAAGATGAACCCACCTCCCAAATTTCCACAACTTCCTAGGATAGCACCACAAGATGGGTACATAACATTTATAGTATATGACCTTTGAAGGATATTTATATTCAAACCATGAGAAACCATTTGTAGGATATTTCACTTGGAAAATGTTATACAATACCAAAATCACTACCACTTTTATAAACCAAAAATTAAAGTTTAGGAAGGAAATTAAGAAAGCAATTCCATTCATAATAGTTACACAGACACAAAGAAAATATTTGTAAATACATTCAGCCAATGAAGTAAAAAATCTCTACTATGAAAAATTTAAAACACTGATGAAAGAAAATGAAGAAAATATTTCTAAAAAACATATTGCCTATTTATCAATTGGAAGAATATTATTAAAACAACTATCCTTCATACTGATTTACATATTCAGTGCAATTTCCATCAAAATACTGATTGCATTATTTACAAAAATAGAAAAAGACTCAAGTTCATATGAAACATAAAAAATAACCCAAAGAGCCAAAGCAATCTTTAGCAGAAGGATCAGAGCTGAGGCATCACTACACGTGACTTCAAATGTACTATAAATTTTACTAAAAAAAGTAGCATGGTACCAGAATAAAAACAAATTCCTATTTAATGAAAGGGGAAAAAGAACTCATAAATAAATCTCTGCATCTGTAACCAAATGATTTTTTGACAAAGAAGCCAAAAACATTCATTGCAGAAATCAATATATGGTGTAAGGAAAAGTGTATATACATACATAGAAGAATGAAATTAGATCCCAATCTCTTATCACCCACAAACAATAAATTCAAACTGGAAAATATATCTAAATATATTACCCAAAAAATGAAATTCCTAGATTAAAAAACAAAGGGACTCCTTAAAGACATTGTTACATTGGTTTGTTGTTTTTGTTGTTGTTTGATTTGTTTTGCTTTTTTTGATGTTAAAAATGCACTGACATCTAAAATAAATATGGAAAAAGAATTACATCACATTGTTACATTGGTTTGTTGTTGTTTGATTTGTTTTGCTTTTTTTGATGTTAAAAATGCACTGACACCTAAAATAAATATGGAAAAAGAATTACATCAATGTTAAAAATTTCTTTTCAGCAAAGGAAGCAATCATCAGAGTGAAGAGACAACCTATAGAATGGGAGAAATTTTTACCAAACTATTCATCTGAGAAAAAACTAGTATTCAGAACACATAAGGAACTCAACAAACTAAACAAAGAAAAATCAATATGATTTTAAAAATGACAGGCAAATTATCTGAAAGACATTTTTTCAAAAGAAGATAGGAGGTGGCCAACTAGTGTAAGAAAAAATTATTCAATGTTACTAATGGTCAAATGCAAATCAAAATCACATTGATATTTCATTTCCCCCAAGGTTAAATGACTATAATCAAAGAAACAAATGATATCAAATGCTCATGAAGATGTGGACAAAAAGTAACTCTTTTATACCATTGGAATGTAAGTTGGTCATTAAGGAAAAAACTTCTAAAGTTCCTTAAAAAGTTGAAATAAAACTACCATGGTATCCAGCAATTGCACCCCTGGACTACATATCCATAGAAAAGGAAATCAATATGTCAAAGAGACATCCTTATGCCCATGTTTATGGTAGCACTATTCATAATATTCAAGAAGTAGAAACAATCTGAATATCTATCAACTAATGAATTGATAAAGAATAAGTGTTGAAAAATAAAGATGTCACATAGAAGATGAAGGTGTAACTGACTCATGCCATGGTATTTTCAGTTGCATCATATGCCTTTAAAAGCTAGTCATTGAATAAAGGACACAGAAGAAGAATTGATGCTTTTGAATTATGGTACTGGGGACAAATATTGAATATACCATGGACTGCCAAAAGAGCGAACAGATCCATCCGAGAAGTAGTTCAACAAGTGTTTCTTGAAAGCAAAGATGTCTACACTCTGTCTTATGTAATTTGGACATATTGTCAGGAGGGACCAATCTCAGGAGAAGAACATGTTTTGGAGAGTGGTGGGTCACTGAAGAAAGAAATACTTTCAGCTAGATGTACTGATACAATATCTAAAACAATAGGCTTTAACACAGAAAATATCATGTACCTGGCACAGAATCAGGGAGTGTTTTGTTCTGTTGTACACTGGGTCTTTACGAGTCAGACTAGAGGGTACCTAACAACAACAGCTTGTGGTACATATATACAACATGATACTAAACATCCACTAAAAAATAAACAGATAATGTGGAACTGGAGACAATTGTTATATAGCACAAACCAGTACAGAAAGACAAGTACCTCATCATCTCATTTTTATGTTGTATCTAAAACAACTGAATTTTTCTTCACTTCTTTAAGCTTGAGAAACATTCAAGCTTCCAGTGGAAATAGTGAAAGATTCTGTAGGGAAAATATTAAATGATGAAGGAAACATCAAAAGAAGATGAGAAGAATACACTGAGTCATTATAGAAGAAAGAATTGGTAGATGACCAACCATTCCAAGAGGTTGCATATGAAGAGGAACCAATGATGTTGAAGGACGAACTGGAAGCTGCCTTGAAAGAACTGGTGAAACAGAAGGCTCCAGGAATTGATGGGATACCAATAGAGATGTTTCAACAAACAGATGCAGCACTGGAGGTGTTAACATGTTTGTGCCAACAGGTTTGGAAAACAGCTACTTGGCCAACTAACTGGAAGAGATACATATTTGGGCCTATTCCCCAAAAAGGGGATCCAACTGGATGTGCACGCTATCAGACAATAGCATTAATGTCACCCACAAGCAAAATTCTACTAAAGATCATTCAGAAGCGACTGCAGCAGTATATAGACAGGGAATTACCAGAAAATCAAGCGGGATTCAGAAGAGGATGGGGAACCAGGGACATCATTGCTGATGTCAGGTGGATATTAGCTGAAAGCAGAGAATATCAAAAAGATGTCTATCTATGTTTTATTGACTACACAAAAGCATTTGATTGTGTGGATCACAACAAATTATGGATAACACTTCGGAAAATGGGAATACCAGAACACCTAATTGTGCTCATGAGAAATCTGTACATGAACC
>VMDO01028292.1:0-24127 GCA_007922755.1 Pedetes capensis
AAAAAAAATTAAAAAAATTAAAAATATGGAATCACACACAACGTACATCAGAAAAGAACAAAACCATAGAAAAGCTTATTTATTTCATGAGTATATGAGATATATGCTTTTCATTTCTCTTGGATCATAAAGTAACCCAAATAAAATTCATTCAAAAGATAACATACGACTTAAGCTAGGAAAAAGAAAATACTGAGAAAGTCTCCAACTGTTAAAAATTAAGCAGCATATACTCAAACAACTCATGAGTCAAAGAGGAAATTGAAACAAATTAGGAAATATTTTCAGTGGAAAGGTAATGAGAACACTGCACATGAACATTTGTGGGAGATGGCAAAAATAAAGCCAAGGGAGAAATTTATAGACTTAAATACACATAAGAAAAGAATAAAGACTGAAAATCAAAGATCAGAGCTTGTATCTTAAGATCCTAGGAAATGTATAGCCAACCAAGTCAAAGAAAGCAAATAGGAGAAAACAATGATAAGAGACCTTAATGAAAGAGGAAAATGTACATGGAAGACTGCATTAACTCAATTCTGAAATAATTTTTTGAAAACATAGATAATCTTAGTACTAGCAGGATTGAGAAGGAAAAGACGGAGTATTTATAATACCTGAAATGTGAAATAAAATCATTTTAGATCCTCCAGATGTGAAAATTAAATGAGTGGATACTATTAACACTTTACACTGATACATTTAAAACATTTTTAAGAATAAAACTTGGAAAACATTTCCAAAATTGGACACAAGATAAAGGAAATATGAATAATCCTTCAAATATTTTTTTAAAAATACAATCCACTACAAAAATATTTCCAGAAAGATCATTCTCTATCAAAATGTTCTTTCAACATATAAGAAAGAAATAAAATCAAACTTAGACTAATCATCTTGATTTTATGTGTGAGCTTGTATTTGTGTGTATTGTTTTATGAGATCTGCATAACCTTGATATAAAAATCTAACTAGGAATATTAATTTAAATTTTTTCTTATTTACTTCTCCAATTTTTCACTTTTTACATGAATATCTTAATTACAATTATGTCAAAAATTGTGTTTTTAATCTAGAATGTTGTGTATTCATTGGGAATATTTACTAGGGACACTGAGACGCCATCTCACCACCATCAGGGTAATTTGGAACACTCTGCTTTTCAAGCATTCTAATTAAAATTGTACTTCTCTTCTCAAAGAAGTTTAGAATTTGGCTAATGTCCTGAAAGAAAAAATGACTGTATGTTTGTAACCATTCTAATCTCCAAAGCTGTTTTATTAGCTCAGGTGATTTTGAGCCTAATCTGGTGTATCTGTGTAATCTGGAGTATCTGTGAGCCTAATCTGGTGTGATGACTTTTCTACAGCCTATGAGCTAAGAATAGTTTTTACACTTAAAATATGGGGAGTGAAATATTTCATAAATCCTGAAATTTAAATTTCAGTGTCCATAGTTTTATTGGAACAGAGCAACACCCACTTTAGTTACTTATTATCTAAGGCCACAATTTCAGAAATGAGTAGTTGCCACAAAGATTATATTACTGCTGAAGATATTTATTTTATATGACTACAAAAAGTTCTGCTAATTTCTTACCAGCCTTCTGCCCAGGAAAGCCTAGATTCTCATCGAATTCCTGCAGGAAAAAGTACATATATTTTTGAGTGTAATTCATTTCTCTCTTATTCACTCCATAATCTATTCCTCTTAAATGATTTTTGCTTCAGAAGCACTCTGATTTCTTTTTCTTTAAGCATTTTTTTAAATTGGACTATTATTTTTCTATTTTCTCTAATTTTTCTTAATAGGAGCAATCATATGTCACAAGTTACTCCATTCTTTTTGGAAGTACAAGATAACCATTACTTTTAAGAGCTTAGTTATTGATACATGTCCTTTCCCTTTATTTCCCCATACTTGAAGGTTGAACCCAGGCCCTTGCACATGTCCACTGAACTACAACCCCAACCCCTTTATGTATGCATGTATTTATTTATTTATATTTTTTATTTTATGACAGGGTCTCATTAAGTTCCCCCTGGCCTCAAAATTATGATCCTCCTCCCTCAGCCTCCCTAGTAACTGGAATTGCACCCATGGTGCTTTATTTTTCCCCAAAATGGTAAAAGTTGATATTTAGGTCATCAAAGTATTTCTAGTCTCAAAGGAATCAAAAAAGTAATCAATTTTTTATTTTGTAGATCAATAAACCTTAGCTTAGACAGAAATTTAAGCAATTTGTTAAGATTTCCCTTTAGATTTTCATCATCAGGACTAACATCTTAAATTTAAGAATCTAAGAGACTTTCTTTTGTTGCCCTGTGCCCATTACATGATCTGTAATGAACATATAACGTAATTGATGTGATAGGATGTGTGTGTTGTTCTGCTAGGACTTGCTAATATTTGTACTTATTTTACTCACACAATTAGGAGATGTTCTGATATCTGAGTTATTGAAAGTTGTCTCTCAAACTCTTTCTTCCTGAGAGATAATATTGTCCTTGTATCTTGTTTGGCTCCACAATGAACACCTGTGGAAGCAACAATCAAGAAATCAAAAGACGCATTGCTCTGGGAAAAGCTGTGGCAAAAGATCTTTTTAGAGTATTGAAAAGTAAAGATGTCACATTGAAAAAGAAGGTGCGCCTAACTCATGCCATGGTATTTTCAGTCACATCTTATGGTTGTGAAAGCTGGACATTCAACAAGGGAGACAGGAGAAGAATCTGTGCTTGTGTATTATGGTGCTGGAGATAATTATTGAATGTACCATGGACTGCCAAAAGAACTAACAGATATGTCCTAGAAGAAGTGCTACCAGAGGGCTCCTTGGAAGTGAGGATGGCTAGGCTGCATCTTACGTATTTTAGTCATGCAGTCAGGAGAAATCAATCCCTGGAGAAGGACATCATGTTTGGGAGAATGGCAGGTGAATCAAAAAAAGGAAAACCCTCCACCAGATGGATTGACACAGTGTCTGCAACAATGGGCTTAAACATAAATAAGATCGTGTACTTGGCACAGAATGGAGGAGTGTTTTGAGCTACTGTACATGAGGTTGCTATGATTCGGACTCAACTCAAAGGCACCTAACAACAACAACAATCTTGTTTGCAAAATAAAATGACTAGAGATATTTTTAAGTCAGCTAAAATGTATCCAAAATGATTTAAATATTATTTTTAAGTAAAAATATAATGTCTCACTTAAAAAACAGTTAATGAGAACAATGATGACAGTTTCATAGGTTCATGTCACTGCAATCTACCTTTTCACCCAACATTTCAATTAAGTACAAACTTATGGTTCGCTTCCCTAAAGGAAGTATTTAAAAAAAATCTATTCAACTTTTGAAATATTTAATATTGCCTCTCTTTTAATACCAACTCAATTTTATTTCTACCTCTGCTCCATATGGTGCACTATCACATATAGAATGGCATACTTCACACATAACACAGTGAGAATATTAAAATGAATACATTTGCTGCTGTGGATGCTCATCAGTAAATTAGGTCACACCTTTAACGTGCTCATTGGCAGTAATGATTAATCTTAACCAAACTAATAACAATAACCAATAACTATGAATAACAATGCTAACCATTATTAAGTAAAATGTATTTTAGCAGCATTTTATTTCCAAGACAGGTATGTCACACTATCATGAACAATGTGTAGATATACATTTATATTTAGAAATTCATTCCACTTTCCAATCTTTTCATAAAATCCTTTGGAATTAAATATTCCACTTCTACATTTTCTAATATTACAATTTATTGCAGTAAAGAAAACTCAAGACCGGGCATAATTGAAATGCATTTATTTCATTTGTAATCTCATTCCCACTGAACTTAATAATCACTATCAAATATATGTTATTTAAAGAAGAGTTTTCAGAGTTAGCCAGGCATTTTTTGACTCTTATTTTAATATTCATTTAATCCATAGATTAGCATAATAATGGTTAAGTTTAGTTGGGAAATAATCCACAATTCTTTATTATTTACCACTCCATTGTATTGACTTATTTCTAAACTGTTATTTAAACAGAACAGCTTATTAATATTTGAAAATTTTAAAAAATGTATGAAAAAATCTATTAAGAAACGTTAAAAAAATCAGATTTATTCATTTCCTGTAAAAATTTACAAAGTCTTTATGTGTCCATTTGGAAGGAAAAATATTAAATTTCCTGTTTATTATTGGTTCCTGGAATTGCAAAGGGCAAGTGAGATGAAGCAAAATGCAAAGAGAATCCAGAGGAGTTCTCAAAAGTAATATAATATTGGTACACAAAGAGAGAGAGAAATTTGGAGCAAATATGTAAATTCTTAAATTTATTTGGAATTTAATTATTTCCAATAGTCATAAGCATGGTTTAAAAATTGGTCCAAGAGTTTTCTGTTGACATGTCTTTGTTGGTGAAATGCATACCAATCTGAGTAGATATACAATAAGCATTCATTAAGGGATTAACTAATTAAATTAATGTTGTACAATTACAAACAACAAGACAAAATGAACTGATTAGGAAAATAAAGGGCTAACAGAAAGGAAAAATAAGGTTTATATGTAACTAAGAAACTCTTCCTTGTTTTGAACTATGTAATATATTTTAGATTATTGAGTGGTATATATGTAAATAAGAATAAACTAGAAATGCTATGAAAAAAGGATAATAATCAAATATTACTGTCTTAAAACAAGAAAATTGTATTCTTGCTTATGTTATCTACTCAATGTGCACCTGTTGGGACCTCACATTTTCTAGGTCAGCAGAGAGAAGACACAAGTACAGCCTAAGAGCTAGAATTTAGTAGGAACAGTGGAAACAAAACAGAATGTAACAACTCTGGGCCTTTTAGCCAGAGGAGTTCACATAGACATGATAGCTGAAGAAGATTTCATTATTAATTATTAATTTTAATAAATTTGGTTTGACACAGTGGTAGAGCAATTGCTTAGTGTGTGTGAAAATCTAGATTCAAACTTGTAGTATCTAAAAAAATAGAAAGTAGATTCTTAGGGGCAGTCAAATGAAAGGATAAAATGTTGACAACCATTAAATATGTATTCAATGTTTAGTAACTGATGTTTTTCTTTGAGTAATTGTAGTGAAGGAAGGCAGCATTATATCAAGGAACAATAAGCTTATTATTCTAATTCAGATGAGGAATAAAATTTGTCCTTGGGATAGTAATTTTGCTGAGCAAATTTTAAAGAAAAAAATACCAAGAAAATCCAGATTTGTTTATGGAGGAAGATGTCCAGGACTTGATAACATATTTAATTTTAATGGAAACAAAGAGAATTAGAAACACAGTCCAACTTAGACATTTTAAGGATTGAGACAATGTGTATGCTTATGCATAAGTATATGAGAGGAAGACAAAACAAAACAAATTTTGAAACACATGAAAGCATTTGAACAACTTCATCCTTTGTAAAAACCATATCAAAGTAGAAATAAGGTAAGACAAATGGAGCTTCTCTCTGCCTTGAATAGCAATATGAAATTAAGGATGGGATAACTTCCTGTTCATGGATGCTATTTTGCTTTGAAATTTACTCATATACTCAGATATGTTAGGAAAGTAATGCACTCCTTAATGTGGTCTTTAAAATGCACAGTGTGACTGGCATGGTTTAAACATAACGTTTAGTTGCAATATCACCCCAAATTATCCTAGCAGGGAGAGCTGAGGCAAACCACCAATTTTGACTCCACATGTATTCCAGATACAGAAAAATGGATAAATTGGCTTCTTTTGTGCTCTCCTTACTGCTTGTCTTTATGAGCAGTGAAATTGTGTGGCTGGAGATTTCAGCTCGCAGAGAGGTTTGTAGAGGAAAACTGCAGGGGTTAGCACCTCCCAGGGAAACATGGACTGCAAATGGATCCAGCAGTCATGGCACTAAAGAGGGTGGGTGGAGATTATAAGGTAGGAGGTAGCTATTTTAAGCAGCAAACTCCAAGAGTCTGAACTCCAGTGGAGGAAAGGAAAAGCCCATGAACAGTGAGCATTCTAGGAGAGATTAATTTGGCTCTTCAAACAGCTATTACTCAAAAAGTTATCAATAGGTTTCCATGACTTAACAAGGAGTGATTTTGAGGTTTTCCATCACTGTAACTGTATGATCTTCAAGTCACGTAACTTATCTGTGCCTCAGATTCTTTCACTGCAAAATGGAGATAACATCTAAAGATCAGAGGGTAAGTCAGAAGATCATAAGAGGTCTCTTCTCACTCAGGATGGAGGGTTCTATGATTCACAAAGACTTCTGTCTTTGTAGTGCACAGTTATATTAACTATAATGAGTTATCCTTGTAACCTTTAAAGTTGTGGCCACTTAACTCCCACATGTATGTTTAAAACACCATTCTAGAATCTCAGCTAACTCTTCTCTGACTGGGGGATAATTTAAGAAACGCTTGATCAGTAATGGCTAAGTTTTAAGTACCTATTTCTCACAAATTAAGTGACGATTAATGTCTTAATGTATTATTGCTTGCAACCTATTGCTTGATAACATACCAACTATCCAATAAGTATTAGTGTTGGGGGTGCATTTATGGTCGTCACTGAATGGCTCTTGTGCTAATGTTGTGGTCAATTTTTCTGATGATCCACTCCAACTAAAGATACTAATTTCCTGATACCAGTGATAAGTGTCCTAATTTTTTTGTCACAAAGTCCCAAGGGTGCATTATAATTCCATCAACTTTAATTCTCTTTTGTCCTTTGGTCTCATTTCTTGTACTGGAGCATAAGTTTCACTCACTAGTTCCTGTAGGAGACCTGTGAAGGGTCCTAGGGTATGTGATATGGTTGGACTCTTGATGCATTCTTTGGCTTTCCTAATGAGGTCAACATGCAGACTTGTTTATTAGCTTGAGTCTGTACTCCGGGGTTCTTCTCCAGTCTCTACTGTCTCCAGTGCAAAATCTCTTTCCTATGCTTGACTAGCTTTCTGCTATCTGCAAGGAAACTACTAAAGATCACATTTCTTGCTTACACTTAAAAGGATTTAAAAGAGAAGAGCAAAGCCAGAATACCACCTCTCACATGAATAAAGCAGATATTGGGGATTGAAGGTTTAAGTAGGAGGCAAATGGACTTCTCTAACACTGTACATCCAAATTAGGAAAATTCAGATGGCATGAATGTCTGCTGCTAGAGGAAAATAGGTTGAAGAGGACAGCAGCTTGAGGCTGAGTCTGAAGATGTCTATTTCCCTTCAAGATTTCTAGTTAGATAAGTGAATAAAGGTGAGAGGTTATACATGTCCTTAAGATATAAAGTCCCTCACTGGGGAAACTAGATGTGGCTATCTCTATCCTGATTACCTGTACTTTCTGCTGTGAGAGGTGATCTGTAGATCTCGGACATGTTAAGACTAAATCTTATGATAATTATTAAAGTTTTTTACACTTTATTTGGAGTAGCAGTAATAGAGTAATATAAGCTCTTTACAAAATCTTTATTTTGTAATGGTATTCTACATGAGTAAACAGAATACAAGTTTGTGTTCATAATATAAATTTAGCAAGCATAATATTTGGTCTTGATGAAAAACAGTCTCTGGGGAGAAATGCTGCAAATGAAACATCCTCTCCTAGACAAAATAAAAGAAAATTTAGTTTAGAAGGCAGCCTTATGTATATCTGTATATAAAGGCAAGGCACAGGAAGATAGGGTTTTTTTGTTGTTGTTGTTGTTGTTGTTTGTTTGCTTTTTTGAGCATGGACATGAATTTTGTATTTGTCACATGTCCCTATGTAATGATCATATTCTTTAGAATATATGACCATGGAACCATTTCTTCTGCTTCTTGGTCACCAGTTTATGCCCACCAAGAAATTTTTTCTTCATATAGGATAGTGCTGCTGGTCATCATCAAGTGCTTTCAGAATTTGAATTCATTAAAATGTTTTAATAGGGAGAAAAAATATTTCATTGTGGAGTGTGTCCTATGGGTTCCATGGGGAATAGTAGCAAACAATAAATTAGCACAAAAGAAACTTAACATAATGTCAAACAATGAAATAATGCAAATAAATTACATGGGTTTTATCTCTGGTTATTATGGGTATGAAAAATAGAATAACAAATCTGATGGGATTTGCCTGTTTTGCTTTCTCCTTTTAGTATCTCAGTGGTTGTATGGTGGTGATAATTGTGTTTATATTTGTTTCACATGAGAAGATGAAGATCAACTCTGTCTTTGTAACTATATTTTTATGTGAATTTTCAGTCATTAGCAATGTGCTTGAGTTGTTACAGAGAAGTACAGGACTCTTGCTAACTTATTACCATACTAATAAGTAGACTACAGGATACTTACACTAAGCAAGGCATGTACTAAGCACTTTGTATGAAATATCTCATCTAATCTTTCAACTATCCTAAAACATAGATACTATTATTCTCCTCTTTTTATAATTTTTTTTAAAACTGAGGTTTAAAGAGATTGTCTGTCTTGTGCAAGATCACTGAGAGATAGGATTTTAATTCTTATCCATCAGACTCTTTTGTCCATCCCCATGATTCCAAAATATTCTTTATGTGAAATATTTTATAAAGATTTGTAGAAATGAATATATAAGTAAACATTGTATGTTGGCTCATATGTATATTATACTGATATGTTCTTTTTCATTTTTATTTTTACTGCTATGGCTAACATAACAAACACGAAGTGGAGTGCTAACTCAGTTGTATTTGCAAAGGTAATAAATAAATTCATGAGGTATGCCCTACATTTTCTTTTTCTTTTTCTCTCTTTTTTTTTTTTTTTTTTTTTTTTTTTTTTTTTTTTTTTTTTTTTTTTTTTTTTTTTTTTTTTTTTGCTTTCTGTCATCTTTCTTTCCTTAATGTCTATGCAGCCAATATGTTCTTGTCATGTACCAAGTATCCACAGCTGACTTTGCTGCCCCATAACAGCCCTTTTGCCCTACTTCCTCGTCTTCAATCATTAACTTCTCTTTTGATCGGTGCTACTATCCAAATCCCCATATAAAATGAATATCCATTATCTAAATTACACACTAATGTGACCTCAGAATCGCTGATAACAATGGCATAACAACTTTAGGATATTCATGTTTTCAAAGTGAAGTATGTCATATCCAATAATACTTTTAAAAAAGGGAAAAAGAAGGAAAATTAATTTTACTGAATTTAAGGTTATCATTTATATGTGGAATACATCAAGAATATTAGAAATTAGAATATTGGAGATGTAGATTTTTTGAGTTGCATTATTATTTTGTAATGTCAAAATAAAAATATCTTAAACATGTGACATATTTCATATTTATGTTTTCTTTAAACTAGGGGTTATTCTAGATCCTATCATATCTATCTTTTCTCCCATTAGTACTTGGCATTTTTTTCATATGAAATTTGCTCATTTTCTTGTGAAAATATATACTGTCTTTAGCATAAAAATCTTCAAACATTGCCAAAAACTCAAGGAATAATATTCTCAAGCATACCATTTGCATGGCAGAATTAGCTTCCAGTATCATTGTGTCTTAGAAAAAGGGCCTACAATCTCTGAATCATTACTGCTATGCCAATTTATATGATTTATGAAAATGCACACCAAGCAGAAATTAAACAACAATCAGAGATATGATTTCATTTTTTTCTTCCCATGAGTGCCTCATTATTTCTAAATCTGTCTCTCTGGGGGAATATTGAAGATTTGCAGTAAAGGCAGAATTCTCTACCTTGTCTATGAAAGATAAGCACAGAAGAAAATAATGGAGACTTATGAAAAAAAATGTAGCAAAGAATGTAAATGAATTCAGCTTAGGCCTGGTAGGATTGTTGAATAGTTTGCAAACACTGATTCTAATGCAATTCTATTTTCTTTATCAAAGAAGAACATTTTCACTCCCATGCTTTCAGATGGCATCAACATAATGCTGATCCATCCCTGCAAGCTTTTTATCCCTGAACTCTTGAAAACACAGAGAGAGGAGACTCAAAGGACTGACAAATGACCCCCGATCAGCCTGTGAACAAACAATTTCCAAAAAACCTACTGTATAGTATGACAAAAGTTAGATTATAGAGAGAAGCATAGAAAATTCATACTCAGTATTGGGATAAAGATAACAGAGATGTTTTTCTATATATAAAATGCATAAATGTTGAATATTATACATTAAGTATACATCATGAATATATGTTAAATTACTTTTGAAATTGATTTCACTATGCAATTCCTCTACCAGGACTTGTCTGTCTCAAATTACAAATCATATTAATTTTATAAGCTCATTCAAGCCATTTGGTCTATATTCCTGTATCTTCAGAAAAATCAAATTATTCTCTCAACAGATTTAAAGCACCACTCATTTATTCTGACACATTAATAATTTTATTACTTTAAATCTTAAAATGATGAGATATGAGTCTTTTCTTAGTAGAGAGAGGCAAATACATTTTACATCAACTTCACTCTTTTACACAATAACTTCTATTGTGATTTGACAGTATCCATCATTTAATAGAAAAAAGCAATTTATGTAGGCATGCACCTGTGTGTGTATTCTATAGTTCTGTATAGTTTGTAATTGAAAAGAAAGCCGTATCTTATAGCCAGTCTCCCTAAAAAAATGGATTTTTCTGTATATGTTTCCTGAATGAGAAGATAGTTATTTCCATTTCCATATGCCATCAATTTCATTTATTTGATTTTGTGGTGAGCACAAATTTTAGCTCTATTGTTTTATACTATCACCCTGTTTGTTACCACCATATTCTTCCACTAAATCGAAACAAAAAAGAACTATTACTCTCCAAATTTACTGATATATTGATACAGGACAGATTAACAAAAGGTAAATTTTGAAAATATGAAAATACCTTGGAATAATAGAGAAAGACCAGTTGTAAATGGAAATCATCAGCTTTGTTATTGTGATAAACATTATTTCCTTTCAAAGTATGCTTTTATTATTCAATTTCCATGGAAATCAGCTTTATAAAGCCAGAATTTATATAAGGGAATGAAGAGTACACAAGCAACACTACAACTTGAAAAAATTAGTTATTGTATACCTTTGAATTTTGAAATAAACTGATTCAAACTCATTTCATACAGACTAACATCAACACATTACAGAATTAACAGAATAATTTAAATGATATATTATTAAAATACATTTTCCAGAATAAAAGATTTAGATGAGTTTTCAGTAGATGTTTTCAATTTCTCTTTCTGGGATTCTGCCTGGGCCAAAAACAAACAGATAAGAAAGAAAAAAAAAAAAAAAAACCAAAAAAACAGATAGCTTGACTCTAAAGGTAAAGATATTTTAGTCTTTTATGAAAAAATATCTGTATCAATTAAAAATAAAAGTGACACATTATCCTACTGTCTAATACTGCTTTGTTTATTATTATGTTGTCGATTTTTTTCTAGATTGTCAATGTGGTTTATCATTATTTTTAGCACTCCCTGAATTTCTACAATAACTTCCAGGGTTACCTTGTGTATTTGTGCCAGTCCTAGAATCAGTCATTTCTCCAAGGTGCTGTTTTATTGAAAATAATTTTTTAAAAAAAATCAAGCTCTGGGAGCTAGGTTTCCTTGTTGTTGCTAGGTTTTTATTTATTTTAAAATCTCCTTGCTGAGCAAAGCAAGGAAATATTAGTGTATGTGTGTACACTAGCCACTGTGTACACAAATACACATAAATGTTTATGTTTATAGCCATCTGCATGTATTTTAAGCTAAACAAAAGTTCATATTGATGTCCCCAACACTAATCCATAATCAGTGTTGCCTCCTCCCTTTGCTTATCTGTAAATTATCACTCCTCCAATGAAAATCTTCTTGGTCCCCACCATCTGCTATCCATTTACTTAATTTTTTAATCCACAGTCTCACTTAGAAATAATTTTATGGTCTATATAATAGCTCCTTTGCCTTTAAAGACTCCACCGATTTCCAAAATTACGTTGACCTGGTTTCTCCTTACTTCTTTCAGCAAAATTGTTTTATATATTTGTAATACATTGTTGTTGTTGTTGTTGTTAGGCACCATGGAGTCAGGTCTGACTCATAGTGACCTTATGTACAACAGAATGAAACACTTCCCAATTCTGTCCTAAGCATACAATCTATTTTTTATGTTTAAGTCTATTGTTGCAGACACTATCAATCCATCTAGTTGAAGGTCTTCCATTTTTTCATTGACCGGCCATTCTCACATTTTAAATTTCTCCTGGTACATACACAACTTCCTAAGGATTTTAAATGACTATGTTAAGGTTTACTTTGTGTTGTAAAGTTCTACACATTTTGACAAATGCGTAATATCCTGTAGACATCTGCCGCAGACCAGCTGCAGCCTAGATAGAATCCAGGGTCTCCCGAAGGCGGATGAGGAGTTGGCGGTGGGTAACAAACACAGCAGCTCGGAGGCAGTGTGATCTTGTTCCGTTTATTTCCAGATTATCCCACCTTTTTATACAGAATTACCATTCATTAAATCTTAGGAAAGGTCAGAAAAAGACAAGGAAGTCGGTTGCAATGATGGAATCACGTGATCAATTGTTGCATGAGCTAGTGTCAGGTGGTAATCAATCAAAGTGGAAGAGGAACTCAGAGACAAAGTGTGATTATTTTAAAGAAATAAACCAAGACGACCTAAGCATCTGCATTTCCTATAACAATTGTCTATTCTTAATCTTTAAGGGCTGGGAGTTAGCTCAGTTGGTAGAGCGCTGTGCTGCAGTCTCTGAGGTCCAGAGTTTGATTCCCAGCACTGCAAAAATGGGAGAAGGGCCTGGCAATCCACTCCCATCCCGAAACAGTCAGCCACTGACAACCCTATGAGGGTTGCTATGAGTCAGATACCGACTGGATGGCACCTAACAACAACAACAATTCTTAATCTTTATGCAGGAATTTACGGCAGTTAACTGCCACCTGTGTGTCACCCCATTGAGTCTGTTGTTATGAAGAATGGGTGATTTTGCTTACTATAGAGCTGTCGGTACAAAGGCTTTTGTTTAAGGAGTTGGAAGTCATTCAGGGATTTCCATTCAAGAAAGCTGGAGGCCTTTGACAATCTGAATTAGCATAGCCCACCAAGCCAGAAGATTATTTTTCATTAATATTTCTAGAAATCTACAATAGTGACCAATTAAAATTTAAGAAAAGATGGAGTTCCAAGTCCTTTTCCATGAAGAGACCTTTTTGGAGGTACTATTCCACTCTCGGCAGACTTTCCCTCCGAGGCTAGGAGTAGTCCTCCCCTTTCAGTGGATTTTCCTTCCAATGCCTTTATTAAAGATACTCTTCCTCATGTGGGGACTCTGTCTACCCAGTGGATCTGGACCCGGCAGATATCATTACAGTATCACACAGAATAGTTTCACTATCCTAAGCTTCCACCGTGTTTTGCTTGTTCAACTCTCTAGACATAGCCTGGAATTCTCTGTACCATTATTCTTTTCACTCCATAGTTTTTTTAGTTAGTTTTGTTTTGTTGCCTTTTCCATAATGTCATAGAATTGGAAACATACACTATATGTCAGACTGGCCACTTTCACTTAGAAATATTCATTTAATATTCAAATATATCATTTTCCCACTTAATAGCTCATTTCTCTTTACTGATGAATAACTGTTCACTTTATGGATATATTGCAACTTACTTGGTGCTGGGGTTCAGCTCAGTTGGTAGAGTGCTTGCTTTGCACCCTTTGAGGCCCTGAGTTCAATCCCCAGCACTGCAAAAATTGGAGAAGGACTTGGCAAACCTCTCCCAAAACAAACAATCTGCCATTGAAAACCCTATGAAAGCAGAGAAGCACCGACATGGTGCCAGGCACAGCTCAATGTTGGAGAGTATTTGGTTGTGTTGTACATAGAGTCATTATGAGATGGGTCTGACTCGTCAGCACCTAGCAGCAACAACAACATGGCTTACTTATCCATTCACCTTTTGGAAGATATATTTGTTCCTTCCAGTTTTGAGCAGTATGAAGTATAAGAAACAGAGTTTTCTGTGGACATAACTTTTAGATCAGGCATTATTCAGGAGTATGAGTACCAGATCAGGTGGCAACATTATTCTTAGCTTTATGAGGAAATTCAAACCTCTCTTACAAAGATGCATACATTCTGTATTCCAACCAACAATGGATGGAAGTTTCTCTTGCTGTACAATATCAACAGCTATTAGTATTGTCAGTATTGTCAGCTTTTTTTTTGTTTTTTGTTTTTTGTTTTTTTGTTTTTGTACTGGGGGTTGAACCAACCGCCTCGCACTTGCATGCTCTGAAAGTGCTAGACCGCTGAGCTACACCCACAGCCCATTTTTTTACTTTTTGAGACAGGGTCTTGCTAAATTATGCAGATTGCTTCTGGTCTTGAACTTGCGATCCTCCTACCTCCACCTCCCTAGCTGCTGGGATTACAGGTGTGCGCCACTATGCCCAGCGCGTATTGTCAGTTTTTTAAAAAACAGCCATTTAGCTGGGTGTGGTGACACACACCTGTAATCCCAGCGGCTTGGGAGGCAGAGCCAGGAGGATCTCAAATTCAAGGCCAGAGGAAGTCTGCATAACTTAGCTGAGACCCTGTCTCAAAAAGTAAAGAAAAAAAGAAAAGAAAAGAAAAGAAAAAGAAAAAGAAAGGGCTGGGGGTGCAGCTCAGTGGTCCAGCACTTGCAGAACATGCAAGCTCGAGGTCCTGAGTTCAACCCTTAGTACCAGAAAAAAAAAAAAAATTAGTAGGTGCATAGTGGTATTTCAATGTTTTCATTTGCAGTTCTCTAAGTACAAGTGAAATTGTGGCTCATTTCTCATATGATTATTTGACATCTGCATATCTTTGGTGAGGTATCTTTTCAGATCTTGTACCCATTTTTAAAACTCAGGGTTTTTTTATTTTCTTATTGTTGAGTTTTAACAGTTCTTCATTATTTTTAGATGCCAACACCGTGTGTTTCATAAAGATTTCCCACAGTCTGTAGTTTGTCTTTCCATCTTCTCAATACTTCCCTTGTCAGACAAAATGCATTTTATTTTTAAAATGCCCCACTTAACATTTTGTTTTCTTTCATGGAGCATGCTTTTTCATATTTTGTCTAAAAATTTACTGCCACTCAATGAGATTTAATTTCACATTCACTAAGTTGCTATAATAATACTATTTTTATAAAAAATTGAAATTGTCTAGTGTTGGAGAGAATGTGAAGAAGTAGGCACTCTCATGTATGGCCAGGGAGGGCATGAAATTGTGCAGTCACTGGGGAAACTGTTCATTTCTGGAAAGGCCAAACAAAATTACACAGAACTTAGTAATTATTCCTCTGGCTATGTACCCAAAACAATTGAAAGCAAACACTCAATACTAGTACATGACAGCTCACAGTAACAGTAATCATTATACCCATCAAGAGATAAATGTGTAAATAAAATGCAATGTATGCGTACAATGGAACATTATTCAGTAACAAAAGGGAATGAAGTACATGTTATAGTGTGGCTGATCTTTGAAAGTATAATGCTAAATTTTTCTACTGGAAGTTTTATATTGTTGGCTTATCTGCATTTATTAACTTTTCAATCAGAAGCTATTTTCAAATATTAATGAATGCTCCATTCTGTGTATGTTTTCAGATTCAGAGAATATTTTTCTTAGTTACTTCAAATATATTTTTATTATAAAATTGAAAAAGCCCACAAAAATAGCACACACTTGTAAATTTTAAGTTTTTCTCTTTTTTCTTATTCTCAACTGTTTTTTAAATATTACTAATAATTATTTTTTCATAGTAAAAAGTGAGCTTATAAGACAAAAATAAGAATTTTGCAATGTATGTTAGAGTAGTCAAATGAGTATGTACCTGAAAAACTATTATTTGGAGCTTTAGGATTCCCCAATGTGATATTAATAAGTCATTATGTGAATTACTTTTCATATTTATTTTCTTTCAGCCATATCAGAAGACTACTTTTCACTTTTTTTATTAACCTTTGAATCCTCTAAAAGGTTGTTTTTTATTGTTCACATACACAGCTGAGTTCCTTAAAGTATAAATAGAAAAATCACTGGAAGACAAGTATTTCCAAACAAAGCATGAGGAGTTAGTATACCTTTGGAGAAACTTCAGTGCAGTCTAGCTGGAACTAGAGGTGCTTCCTAGAATTGCAATATCTAATTCCTTACATGATTTATATTCTCCACTTAATATTAGTATAATAGTTGTAATTTTTAGGTATTAGTATATTTGATTCAAGGCCTATTTAATTTTAAATATTTTAAGGGTAATAAGGGTAATTTTTTTTGGGGGGGGAGAAGGACCTGCCAACCCACTCCCAAAAAACAATCTGCCATTGAAAACCCTACGAATAGCAGAGAAGCACTAACAAAAGTGTTTCACATGTTGTACAGAGGGTTAGTATGAGATGCACACTGACTCTATGGCACCTAACAACAGCAAGGATAATTTTTATTGTGAATGCCTATGAACAGCTATATTAGCTTCAGTAGTAGAAGTAATTGCATCTAGATATATCTGAACTCCTTAAAAACAGATTTTTCTGACTTATTTTCTATGAAGAGTCTTCTAATTGCAAAGTATTTTTCCAGCATTTTGGGTCTAATGAGGGCCTCATCTAGTGCTCTTTGTACTTTGTTGTCTGTGGCAGAAATCACATGTCATCACAAATGAGAAACCTGAGATTTGTTTGCTTCCTGCTTAAAACTCTATTTTTCTCGCTTATTTTCTACACCTATCATCTCATTTGAACCACTAGGTCGTTACAGAAATGGTATACTGATTTCCTTGCTAAGGTTTGAATACTGAATATGTAATGTGTTTAGAAGCTATCCACTTTGATCTGAATAAAATGGTACATTTCCCCTACGTTATTCCTTATATTGTTTCCTGACATAATTACCCAATCAGAGGCTCATGATAGACAATGAACATGTGACCAAGAATATAAATTTCAAATCCTATTTTGAACAGCATTCAGTTCTTTCTCTAATGTATGCCTGTTCTTGCTCCAGACTCTCAACACCACGCTGTTGAGGTTTGAGAGAGTTGTTTAAACACCACTCTTCTTCCTGATGTGAGACTAAAAGAAACAAAATGACATGGGTAAATACTGTTTATTTGACATGGCTAGAACTGGACAACATGGCTTATATCTCTGAGCAAATATATTTCTTCATACTTATAGTCACACTTATATTGATTTATCCACCAAATTGCATGTGCAATATAGAAAAAGTAATTCCAAAAGATAAAGAAAGAAGTAGAATAATACATAAATACTTCTTGATGCCAAGTCATAGAAAAAGACTAGATTTATTATGCTAATAAGTTCTCACCACCTCATAGAAGCATCAAGCACAGGAAAGAATTTTCTGTCCTCACCATCACATTTTGCAGATGCTGAGACTGGACTTGGTTGGATGTGAAGTGATGGATCCAATTCAATCACTTCAGCCTCTCTCATACAGAGGCTCTACGGTCTTCTCAGAGACTATGTAACATGAAAGAATGCAAGTAATTCCTCCCAAGCCAGTACTGGGAAAAGGTTCAAAGTAGCAAGGAAAACCAGACACTTAAGGATTGAGACTAGGTCCTATTTGGGCTGATTATCCAACAACAAAGCTTAGCTTTACTGAACAAGTAGGATTGAAGAAAAGGGCGGTAAATCATTCATCCTTAATGTCTTCTTGAATTTTAAAAATTGACTAAAAGTAACTTAATCTAAAGTAGGCTACTTCTTTGGTTGAATAAATTGAATAAATCACAATATCCTTACCATATCTCACACTTTGATATGGACAAACCATAATGAATTTGGTGTTGTATATGTTCAGTGGAAGGGCAAAGGCAACATTTTGCAAACCAGGCATCTATAGCAGGTGCTGTCAATGGAACCTGCTTCCTGCTTGTAATACAGCTGCACATGTTTCTGGCAGGAGGTTTGAATCTGTGCCCCTCAACCTCAGTGAGGTTTCATCTTGCTTGGCTCTAGATTCTGGCATGACTGTGCATAAATTGTCAATTTTATTACAGCTATAAAAGGCCCAAGTGCTAACATCAAGCATGCAGATGCACTGCTAGTCTAGCCAAGCACACTTCCTGGGCCACCAAAATACTACAGCTGCAGTCATTATGTGCCATTACCAGTGATAATCGGTAAATCTTAATCTGTTAAACTGTGGCGGTATCATGAGTTGATCCAAGGTAAACATTTGCTATTTCAATTAGCTAGTGGGAAGATCTCTACAAACATGCTAAGCTTTCCCTTACAGACTAAGTTACACATTTTAAGTCAAGGTATTATTTAATTAAAAAATGGCCAATTTATAACAAATTTAATAATTTTGATAACCCTTTAGCTTGTGTTCTTTGCTTCTTCAAAGTGTTTTATTTGTAAAGTAGTTTATTTTTAATCAAGTCTTCAGTTACCTGTTTCTAATATATATGGGTGTTTGTTGACTTATTATCTTAGAAGACAAAGTTTGTGAATCCTCTTTATTTTTCTGTTCCTTAAAATTGATTCACATATATTCAGATCATTCTGTTGAATAGCACCACAAAGAATAGGAACTGGAGTTAAGCTATGGTAAATTAATATAATTTATTGATAAATATAAATACTATACCATGAGATAGTATGAGGGTAGTGTTTGTTACGTAGAGAAGTAATAAGCCAAACATTACCTTCATACTAATTTATTTCAAGTGTTTATTAAGTAAATTGTCATTAACATGGATAAAAACAGTATTACTGATCTAAGGGAATAAGCCTTTATAAATTTGTTGTTTTTAGGTACCATTGAGTTGGTGTCCACCTCATAGCAAACATATGTACAACAGACAAATCAGTCTTGTTGGTGTTTCTCTGCTATCCATAGGGTTTTCCATGGCTGATTGTTTTTTAGGAGTGGGTTGCCATATCCTCCTCCCAAGTCTACAGCAGCTGGTATTCCCAAGGGGTCTCCCATTCAAGTACTAACCAGGCCCGACCCTGCTTAGCTTCCAAGATCTGACAGGATCAGATGTCATAGTGGTACTGCTGCAGGCTTTATAAATTTGTTGTTGTTGTTGTTGTTGTTAGGTGCTGTCCAGTTGGTATCCAACTCATAGCTACCCTCATAGGGTTTTCAATGGCTGACTGTTTCTGGATTGCCAAGTCTTTCTCCCATTTTTGTGGTTATAAATTTAGACGTCATTAATTCAGATATATTTTATATATTAATTAAATATCATGAGGGTCTACTTTAAGTACATACTTCCCATAGATATTTCATTTATTTACTAATTTATTGCTATATTGGGGGTTTAACCTGGGGCCTTTCTCATACTTTGCAAGCCTTGTACCCCTGAGCTGCACCCCAACCCCTTTTCTATTTTTTAGCTTGAGGCAAGGTTTTACTAAATTACACTAGTTTTCTCTGGTCTTGAACTTATGATCTTCCTCGTTCCTCCTCCTGAGTCATTGGGATTATAGAGGTGTACTACCACACCTGGCCTAAGTAATTTTTTTTAAACTTGACGCATTATTTACTGTACTATGCCCAAAGAAGACAATGGTTAAAATATATACCATCTGTTCTACCTCCTGGATATTGCATTCAATCTTACAGTGTGCAATGCTTATTAGACGAACTTTGGAATTCATAGAGTATCACTTCAATAAGTATGATTATATTTTACGTGAAAATCTCTAAATCAGTAGAGATTTATTTCTGTATTAGTTTGGCTTATGCTATCTCACAAAACCACAATTAAGATAGTCAAAGTAATAATCATTTGAGGTTTGACCAGGACTGGGGGTTTTGATTTTATATCTACTTACATGGCTGGTGGCTAGAGGCTTCAGTTCCTTGTTGCATGGACCTTCCTGTATTATTGCTCACAACATGACAGCTGGCTTATTCAGTGCAGTGGGTCTTTGTTGCCCTATCTAGGATCCTAGTCATACACTGTCCCTGTTGCCTATCATTCATTGAAAGTGAGTCATTCATACTCAAAGAGAAGAGATTATTTAAGTGTGTAAATATTTGAAGGCAAGGATCATTGGGGTACATCTTAGAAGATTCATATCAAATGTTAATACCAAAGGTATTGTTTACCTTTGATTAAGATCAAAGGTAACTGTTTACTATCTGGTCCTTTATGGAAGATATTTGTTGATCCTTGATAGTCAGGAACAGTATCTGAGACAAAGCTAGTTTAATTACAATTACCTTAAATAAGTTAGCCAAAGAAATTTTTTTATTACATTAAGTCTAGATTTTTGTTTTCATTTATATGATTCAAGCTCATGTTTTGTGGGTTTTTATTGTTGTTTTTAATTTTGTCATATCAATGCACATTAATAACTAAGGACACTGCCATCAACTCATAAATGAAAACATTCTCTTGCAAGAAACACTTGATATCAAATCCACACTAAATCTGTGTTTTGAGGAAAGTCAGGCCAAGAGTAGAATAAGCACAAGTAATCATAATTAATATTGGCCTAAATGTTTCAGAATTCCTTAAACAGATTTTAAACTCTCCCTTTCCTCTCTCCATTACTCATTGTTACCCTTTTAGGACTACTGTGTTCCATCTTATTTTGTCCCTTTCTCAAAATGACTGTTAAGCCCTGAATCAGCATTGCAGTGACCAAGTTTTCACTCCAAAGATGTTTATTCCTATTTGTCCCAAAGATTCCACTAATTGAAATATTTCTTCACTGTACAGAAACATTGTCAATCTGCAAATATTTTCCCCAAATAAGATGTTAAATATATTGTTCTATGTACTATGGGAGCTATAAAGAAACAAAAAACTGTTATAACATAAGTCATATGCAAACTGGGGAGCAAGACTTTGCAAATTAATGTTAGCTAACAGCCAAGCCAGTGTGAGTTAAATGCTAAGAACAACAGAAAAGAAAAGGTACAGGAAACTTGCCCAATCAGAGCTCTTACATTTTAAAAGTAGGCCACTGTGTGATATTTGACCTTCGGTGATGTTAGAACTTCTTTGTTAAAATCCATGTGGATTGGGGAAAAATGAAACCTCAATATTTGAATCCATCTTTTTTGTCCTTGATATTTTCTTCAGCACCAATGGCCCAGAATGACTAATAGTTTAACTGCTCCAAATCTATTTTTAGCAGGAACCTGGTAATTATGTATGTCATAAAAATTAAACATATCAACCACTGCTATGATGATATCATGAATATTTTCATATTTTCATCATCTTTAAACAGCTGTCCAGCAATTGCAGTGTAACTGAACTGGGGAGAAATTAAGCCTATAATTGTTGCAGATGCTGTGGATGAAGCCAAGAGAGAATAGAAAACATAATGGAACAAATAGTCATTCAAAAATGACTTTGTGTATCTGTGTTTAACTACCCCTCACTTTAATCTCTGTATATAAAGATATGATTGCATATGTTTAGTCCTTTTATAAAACAGCAAACCAAACACTGTTCATCCTTTAAAAATTGTTCTTTCTATTCTTTTTAAAAAGCATATCTTTTTGTTTTCCCAGGGTAAATCTCTTCTATAAACTTGATGCACATGTTTTTGTGAAAGTAAACATAGGAAATGAGTAAAGTGGTTGTTGGAAATAGACCTTTATATTCTCTGCAAAATTTTGTTAACCTCTGTTTTCACCTTATTGAAGCAATTATCTGATACAGATAAATGGTAAATTGGTATAAATATAAATGCACATTATTAAGTATGACTGAAATTTCTATCTGATTTAAACATTGGAAATTCTTCTTTAAAAGGTAGACTTGTTTGTGTTCTTTGGAGAAAATCTAATGTCATACACTTATTTCAGTCAGGAAGAATTTTCTGAAAAGAACACTGAGAAACTAAAGGCATGATGAAGTATTCAGCTCTAAAAGTTCCCAGACAATTTGAAAATGTCAGGACACACATTATTCTGTTTATATTAAACAACCTGTCAGCCCTGCGCATTTGTGAGAAATAACAGTGAGTGTCTGTTTGGTATTTCCAATGTCTCTGCATTTGACTAAAAATGCACCTCTCTCTCAACTCAAAACCTGCTTTAAACATATATTGTTGTTGTTAAGTGCTGCCCAGTCAGGTCCGACTCATAGCAACCGTATGTATAAGAGAACGAAATACTCCATGACACTGTGCCCAGCACTATGTCAGTGCTACTCTGCTATTCATAGGGTTTTCAATGACTGATTGTTTGGGGATTGTTTCAGGAGTGGGTTGCCAGGTCCTTCTCCCGTTTTTGTGGTGCTGGGGATTGAACCCAGGACATCAGAGAGTGCAGAATAGCACTCTACCAACTGAGCTAAACCTCAGAAAGTAACATTCTAAAAGAACACAAAAATGGAATTAATCTAAAGAGAAAATGGGCTTCATAGAACATAATTTGTAGTTATTGACTGTTTGAAAATACCTATGTTAGCTGTATTAAAAATACCAATTTGATTCACCTAATGACCTTACATAATATAAATTGTCTTGTTTCAGCTGGATCCTTGCATGTATATTTTTAAATAAATCAGAATGTCTTGAGAGGTTTACTCTATCAGGGCTTTATACCCTATGGCAGGCAACAGAAAGGGCTCTCTGAGACATGGTACACATACTTATGAGGCTGTGACCACTGGGAAATAGGAGAAACCAGAAAGAAGCTCAATGTAAGCCACAATAGCTGACCAGAAAATAAAGAAGGAGGAGTTAGACTTGAGGTGTTCCTGAGAAATGAAATTAAATGGAAAGGCATGTAAGGCCAACAACTGGATTCTCAGGAATACTTGCATGTCATAAACCTGACAAACGCTTCCACTTCTTTTAATGGATAATGGATATTCTGAAACATCTTCCAGGTAAAACAAGCCCTGGGAAAACCGATAAAACATAATCAATACCCTGTTAAGAACATAGGCATATTTATAAGAATGTAAAGGAAACACATGGACCAAAACAGAAGAGGGAGAAGGAAATGAAAATCAGAATGCTAGTCTGATTCCAAAACTGGAGTTCTTCCTGTTGCCTCTTCCAAGAAGCCAAGAGCATAGAGGTCTGAATTTACTATCAGCTTTAAATGGAGAAGTTGGAATTGGGCCTGAGCTGGGGAGAGTGGTGAGCTGCAACTGCCATATAAAGCTAAGATTGGGAGTTGGGTACTCTAAACAGAAAACTTTTAAAGGAGGAAGGATTATATAGTCTCCTTTTGCTGGTGGGAAAGATTTCATTTCATTTCATTTTTTTCTTTGGATGGCAAAAAATAAATCTCCTCTAATAATTATATCCATAAACCACCCCTCAAAAAGGTCTTGAGACTGAAGTATGCTGTGTGTGATAATTCAGGCTGAGAAATAAAACTCAAATGGTAATAAATTGTTGGTAGTCTGGGAAGTCTGGGAGAAGTAAAACAGTATCTTTCCAGAGAAGTGAATCCTCAACCAAGACCAGAGATAGTCCTGAGTGGAGGAATTTTACTGCTGGGGATACTGATGTTGGAATAATAGAATAAAATGCATAAATCAGAGTTGAGGCTATAACTCAGTGTTAGTGGCTTGCTTAGAGTGTGAAAGCCCTAGGTTCGACATATAACCCTACAAAAAATTATAGACACAAACAAATAAAAAACACTTATGTTTGGAAATTTAAAAAATACTTCAAATGAATCTTAATTTCAAGAAAACAATCATTTTTATAAAAAAAAACCTAGAATACAAAATGCAAATATGATCTAACAAAATGATAATAATAAATCTCATTTGATAATGGCAAATTTATAATCATGTTTCTGCCTAGTGAAAGGCTAAAAATTAATATGAGATAGAAAATAAGCAAGGAAAATAAAGTAATAAAATTAAAGAATAATAGAAAGGAAGAATAATGAAGATAGAAACATAACGTTGAGGGACACAGTCGTGCATGCTCATAAACCCAGCGATTAAGAAAGCTGAGGCAGGAGGATTGCAAGTTCAAAGCCAGAGGCGGCCTACAGAACTTTAGCAACACCTTGCCTCAAAACCTTAATATATGGGCTGGTACTCAGTGATAAAGCACTTTCAAAAATTGTGTGAGGTCCTGGGTTTGATGCCTTAGAA